>JARGXW010000148.1:0-257075 GCA_029204085.1 Mycena sp. CBHHK59/15 | reverse complement strand
GGCGGCGAGCAAGAGGAACTAGGGTGGGATGGGGGAAGGAAGAGCACAACACGTGTAAACAGCACCCGCCCACCAAGAAACGCCCAGCGGCAAGCGCATTTGCCGCGCGGTGCCACACTTTCAGGTGATGAATCCAGCCATGTAGGCACAATAAGATCTATCCATATATTCATCATGCCTGTAATAGGGCAGCAGCGTGGGGATGCAGCGCTAGAAATAGGGAAGCAGAAGCCGCTTTGGGCGAGGCGGGAGTGTACCGCCACCCGCCGCTGACGCATGGACCCGCAGGCGCGAGCTGAGCGCGTGG
This sequence comes from Mycena sp. CBHHK59/15, assembly GCA_029204085.1. Classification (NCBI taxonomy): domain Eukaryota; kingdom Fungi; phylum Basidiomycota; class Agaricomycetes; order Agaricales; family Mycenaceae; genus Mycena; species Mycena sp. CBHHK59/15. The sequence goes on along the minus strand of JARGXW010000148.1, from coordinate 256,768 downwards.
CAGGCCCCCACCCAAATTACTCAAATGGGATGGAGCTCTAAGGTGATATATCACGGCGTATCTCTAATGAGAGTCACTGATATATCACGACTGATCTCTTATAATAGTGCCGTGATATATCACTTCCCCACATACGCCTGCTGTCATCCCCTGTGTTAAAAACAGTAAGCGGCCCGTGGCTCGAACATTAAAATTTGGACATACAATTCATCACAACAAGCGAGTACCGATTCCAATCGGTAGAAGACAGGCGTCCGGTTGAGTAGGCGCCCACCCGAAGCGCCCACCCGAGGCTACCTTGAACAGAGACCCCAATTCGCTGGCCCCACGGCCCACCAGCATCTTTCGGAATGATAGCCTTCGAAGCCTGAGCTAGAGAGTAGACTAAGATTTCGGCTTAGAAAAATGGAAGACCGAAAATTGTGGAGCTCACACTCTTGATTGAATGCGTAAGAACCGTCACTGTTGACGGTCACGATAGGTCGACAGCCTCCGCCGCAGCTGTTGCTTCCAGGTAGTAAAGGCTGGCCGTTCCCGTCTAGCGCCAGATTGAACATCAATCCAACCCCCGCGAAGTTCTCGAGGCTGCCGATCCACAAGTTATCCATGTACCACTTGGATTGGTTCAATTAGTGTGGTTACTGTGCGCCAGATGGAATTCACCTTGATATCACTCCACCAGTCGGATCCGATGGTTCCACTGCATTCGGTGAAGTAAATGTTCTATCATTCGCATTAACAGAGATCTAACCGATACAGGTTGAACAAAGATACCTTGGAGGGGAAAGCGGAGTGGAACAAATCCTGGTCTGAAACTGTTCCAGCATAACCTGAGATCGGCTTTAGTAAACACCCCACTAGCATTTCCAGGCCTTACAATGAAAGGCGACTCCGTCGTAAGAACCGCCATCGTCTCGCATCTGCAGTCATTCGGGTCAAAAAGAGTAGAATTTACGTGTAAGTGGTTCTACCAATTGCACTGGATATGTTGCGGCATCGTCCCAATTGTGCTATCGAGTATCATTCAATGTAGCACCTCTTCAGGTAAGACCAGTCTTACGCACCTCGTATCCAACGAGTTTGACGCTAGATAACCCATTGTCGTTCAGTAGCGTCCTTAATGCCGCCCCGATTTGGCCTTCAACGGCTAAATATTTATCAGCGCAATCTGCTCCCGAACGGGAAGTACCAGCGCACCAGGGGTCATGGTACAAGTTGGATACGTAGGGTTGCTGTTCTGCGGCTCGTTCTGGACGCCATACATTTCAGCGAGGCCATTGGATTCCATTTCCGATGCCATGGCTTACCTGTACGGAGATCGCATAAATCGGAATTCCTTGGTTATTGAATCCTTGTACGGCCTTCAAAAGATATTCGGGATCTACAGGTCAGGGAATTAGATTTGAGATAGGGGTTACAACAACTTTCTCACAAGCGGTTATGAAGCCCGACTGTATGGTGCCGCCGTTCATAGTACCGGTTGTCTTCATCCAGGCGGGCTGCTCAGAATATATTGAGTTGAGGCAGATTATACTCAGCATCGAAACGCACTGGACTCCAGGGCAGGATATGGACCTGTTTAATCGTCTTAGACATGGAAAATAGGCTGAGCAGGATACGATGCTAACCTTCAGAGCAGTGTTGATCGACAAAATATCTCTGATGACAGAGAATAAATAAGACGGCGCGTTGTTGATATTGAAGCTGTTAAATGATGTATCTCCGCTCGTATCATCAAGGCTATAGACTGCCATGAATTGAGAAACAGGCGATATACGAAGAGATATGGCCCTACCTTTGGCCGAGAAGTCGGACGCTCCAATCGGTACTCGCAAATAATTGAACCCGGATGCATTTACGCCATCGGCCATAGAAAAAACGTGCCCGAGGATACTCCAGTAGTTTGCGGGATTTATAGACTACGTTCGAATAAGTAGCAGAAGTTCTATTTAGAAAACAAGCACGCACCTTCAAACTGTTGAGAATCAGGGCTGAAGAATCGGCTGATAGAAACTGATCAGTATAGTGTACCCGCAGGTCTTGTTATTAGATTCACTGAGTGAGCCGCCAAAACCATTGATAGTCTGGTACGTTGTACTATCCGTGACCACAATATCAGCGGAAGCTGCTGCTCCCGGGATGACAAAGTTAATTGGGGTGCTCGGTGCGAGAGATGTGAAGAGCTTTGAGCGGTCCCAAGTCGTTTGCCACTGTGCGTCCCGCATAAGCCTGATTGTCTGAGTCCAGGATCCATACTCACGATATCCCATATCAGCTGCGATGCAACAGGCGGAAAGGCTATAATCCCAGTAGCGAGGAAAATGCCAGCACGCATGGGTGATCGGGGAAGCCAGAGACCTGGGGAGCTCGGAAAACGTAGAGATCCTTGATAAACGCCACGATACCCGATAGATGAGTCCCGGGAAAGTCGGCAGACCGGAACAAGATTGGCTGCGACAGACCATAGGACTCTGAGAACGGAAACAAGATACCGCTCGTTCCTAAAGGGGACCGTGCCGTAGAATGCCACTGACCCTACCACTCGTGAACCGCGAGGCACACGAGCAAGTGATCATTTCTACATCCTGTGATGGCACAAAATATCTAAAAAGGATCTAGATGCCAGCGAAAGAAGGACGGGCCATGTAGTATGAGCCAATGGGTATAAACCATAAATCGTGTCGATATTACGAGTGGAATTGTTCGTGTGCATGCAATTAAGGTCCAGCATGTACTCTTGCGCAAAAGTTGAATCGGATCAAAAAAAGCACGGAGAGCACAAGCCTGGAGTTATAGTACTGAAAGTCGTGGACGCATGCGGTTACAAATCACAAGCCCCTCCATTTCTGAGAAGCACTGCCGATGAGCCAGATGTTGTCGGCACGTGGATGTGTTTTCCAATTTTAGCGTCGCCTGACAGTACGACGAAGGCCTAAATCGTACATGGCGATATCATCGGTGCCGGAGACAAATCAGATATAGCGCCAGCTGAGAGTGACGAGAACAGGAGAAGAGCCTAGTTCTACACCGACGATACCCGATGTAAGAGGAACCACCCGCCGGCATCTGGGAAGGTAAGCGTATTATCAACAGCGGATGCGCCGGCGAGGTCATGAGACAAGGACCGAGGTAACGCAGCAGTCATGCATGAGCTGAGCCCACAGCCAAAGATGGGAATTTTCCGTGCAGCCGCGCCGTCCGCGACAGCACACTGCCGATCTGGATTCTCCGGTTCGTAATGCATCCCAGTGACATAACCCAAGCACTAGATAGCGCACGGCACTCAGTATACCAGAAATGCCTAGAATGGGAAGATGGATGAGTACCAGAATATGGACAACGGGCATCTCTGACCGTCCCGATGACGCTTGCGCATGTTTGGCCTTTCCTTTCAATAGGTAGTAATGCAAAAGGAAATTGGATAGAAACTGACGAAAAAGAAGTGAGAGCTATATGACGTTTGCTGCCCATGTGGGGGGAACTCTGCATCATTCCAGAATTACCCGCCTTCGCCGATGTGTCAGGGCCTTGAATAGATATCTATTCTAGTCGTCCAACGCTATTGGCACGGAATGATGATCGGCGGAAGAACTTGCAAAGGACTAATTTCACCTGGGCAGGTTCAAACTAATGTTTTGTCATCTTTTGGTGCAAAAAAATGAGGTATGAAAATTTTGAGCTTGGTTGACTTAGGTAAGGCCTCGAGTTTTCGACGCATCGATGGCTCGTCAAAACAGTTATGGGCCCGTATGTTTTAATTTTTTGGAAGCAAAAAAACAGCCGTTTATTCTAGGGGTTCTTACAGGTAAGCCAAAAATAATGTTGAGGAGTTCCGACCACATCAGTAAAACTACACATTTGTCTTTGGCATCTTTCGTCTTTGGACTGTGTCTTTGGGTGTCTTGATCTTGGGAAAAGCATCTTTGGTCTTTGGCTACCACTGGTTGAACATTTCAAGTTTTGCACTGAAAATTTTGGTGAAAAATGTTTTGAATTTTACAGTAATTTTTCGCCAAAAAAGTAGGTGAAAAACTTGAAACATTCTGGTGACCTTTTTGAACCTTGTGAAAATTTTCTGAAAAAGTGCTGAAAAAGTTTTGAAGTTCAAAAAATTCATGAAGAAGTTACAAGTTTTTCACTTGGTTTTCACTGAAAAATTGCTGTAAAATTCAAACATTTTTCACTAGTTTTTCACCAAAAAACTTGAAATCTTCAACCAGTGTACCGGTCTTGGGACATCTTGGTCTTTCACATGACATCTTGTGTCTTTGGGATCTGTCTTGCCATAAATGTTCTGAAAACTTGCCAGGTGTGTGAAACTAAGGTGAGCTGCAATCCAATTATGCATGATTTGCAGAAAGCATTCAATCAACTCTCAAATACTATATGCTCACCCTCGGAGTCAAAATGACATAGTATAGTTGCCTCCACATAAAGGCCGCAAAATCTGCCAGTGGTCAGACAAATGCAATATAGACCTTACATCCCAACATGGCCACCGAAGGCATAAGTACACTGGTAGAGGAAGATGAGTAAGGGAGAAGCGACCCCGCGCAAGGGAGAATTCACGAAGTCATTCAAACTCCGCAGATCCGCTTGACCAAGATGCGCCTCTTGGGAAAAATTGTGTCTTAGGCGTCTTTGGCGTCTTGGCCAAGACGCCAAAGACATCAAAGACAAACATGTAGCTTTACTGATGCATCAATCCAGCGACATGGAATGAGTGAAAGAGCCACTTCAAGCAGGGTTCGAACTCAACACAGGCCCTGAAGGCCCACCAGGACACGACCACAGGCCCTAAAACGGGTTTGATGGACAGCTACGGGCATATGCCCAAGATTTTCATATGGGGATGGCTGTTTTTTTTTGATGGCCGTACCATAAAATGGATGGGTTGGAGCCCTTGACTTGGGTGATTTTCCCAATACATACCATTTCGCTAGTTTGACTGCCCCCAGGTGATGTTACAGCCCAATGGGCTTTGTGGAAGTAAATAGTGTAGAAATTCGGGCAGTCCCGCCAGGCTCCCACGATCACAGGAGCAAAGCGGGTTAGTTGGGTTACAAACGGACAAGGTAAGTACTACTTTTTGTCCTCTTTTATACCTCAAAACCCCCTTACTAATCCCCGAGAGCGCATCAGTCATCCCGACTCCCACGTTTGCCGGCTTGCTGAGCCGGATCAACTTTCCAAATAGCGGCTGCACGCCGCCTGCCACGCCGTGCCGATTGCATAAGTGGGCAATTTGGCGCGGCAGCACACAACATGAGTGCATCATTACTTTTCGTTGAACCTGTGTCAGAAACCATGCAGAATTGATTCAAAACGAAAGAAAGGGTAAACTAATACCTTTAGACCTAGATGCTGAACTTAGTAGTCCGTAGTTGGGCCCCGAGACTTGTCGAACTGCCGGCTGACACTAGGACTGAGCACGTAGTATGCCATGGAACACAGATCGAAAAGCCTGAGGGCATGTCAGAACATTCGTGCAGGATACAAGTGTGGGTGTTGATACCTGGCTACCTAGTAGTAGGAGACATCACAGATGTATACCCAGACTCAATAGCCCTTTGCTGACTCTACAGACCGAAGTGAGTGCTGAAAGCATACTGAATATTGAATGCTAAGAGGTTGTTGCTGCGCGAAGAAAAGATATCAAAACTACGGGTTTATGCTTACAGCTTGATGATCAGAGAACAGATCGCATTGGCAAATCATCTGAGATATGCTCTGTTCACTGCTCCGATTGATGTTGGTACCAGAAAATGGAGATGTGGCCAAATTTGGGCCACGACATGGTGGCTGCAACCTGAGACTTTCGAGCAATCCCACCGCCTTCCATAAATCCCGAGGGACCACGGGGCAAACAACAGTTCAGTTTTGGCTGATTCCGATGAGCAAGGGTCAGTCTTGGGAGCTTGACTTGGATCCGGAGCCTGAGAGCAGGTGAGCCTACTGTACAGACATGTAGGGAGGCAACAGCCCCTAGGACTGTGACACATCTATTGCCTATTTTTTAGGCAACGAATCCTATCGTGACCAGGACCGTTGCCAAAAAAGGCAAGAGAGGGCCAATTTTCTAGGCCAAAAACCCATTGTAAATTGCTTTTCCAAGGAGTTCCATTTCTCTTATGGGCTAATCTAATGGCATACCTTGTCTTTTATTCGTTTTTCCTAGGCGTTTTATTTTTATTTTTATTTTTCCCACCATGTCACAATTGTTTTTTTGAAGGCAACAGATCTCATTGCGACTGTGACCATTGCCTCCCTACACGTCTGTATAGTATGTGACCCTATTTGGCAGACCAGCCTGGAGCCACTGGCTGCCATCCAACTGCTGTCAGTTGTTTCTGTTCCAGGAATTTCTGAAGTACTTCAGGTCCAGGTTGACTGTACACTGGAAGAACAGTGCTTATGTACGACTCGGAGACTGAGGTGTCCATATCTTGAGGAATATGCAATGGATCTTGCACAATAAGTATGTGGTATTGTGAGCTAGCTGCCAGACCAAGGCCATGCTTGGGCAGAGTCATAAGATCTAGCTCTAGTCTGTCCCCTTTCATCCCTCTGCGTCCAGTGTATCGATGAATTTCCAAAATATTCACAGTGATATCTGACATATGTCATTCCAATTCATTCCAGTTGTGTTCCTGCCAAATGCCGCGCTATCTGGTACTGCCGTGTGGAGGAGATGTTTCCAAAGTTAGGGTCATGATGGAGTATTGGGCTGTGTATCCAGCATTTGTGCAAATGGATGTTGGATGTAGTGTTGCTGTCGATGCGAGCTAACATCGAGTTGTAACTTGCCTTGGCAATCGAGCTGGCCAACTCGATTGGGCGACTCAATGCGAGTTGCACCTGGATTTGATATGATATGAGCCCATAGGGGTGCTCAATTCTTAATCCGAACTGCTCAGTTCAAGCTCAGTTCATAAAATCACAAACTGTATTTGCTTGTAACAAACAATGTTCAAACTCCGCTTTGGGCAGAAGTTTCGGCACAAGAAAAATTCGACCCAAGTTCAACCTTCAGGGAAGAATGCCCTCCAAAAATGTTCTGGCCAGACAGGAAATACATTAGATTCTACGTGGGAATCTTGAATATCATCAGGAAAATGTTTTTCATCTGGTGGCATCTGGCACAGCTGGTGCATATGGCATGTATGGTGGCCACAGTTGCCAGCTGTGCCATCTTCTCAAATCTGCTGATGAGCTCTGCTCAGTTCTGAGCGCGGAAGCATCCGATCGGAAAGCTCATCGGAAATTTGATCGGAAGTACTAAAAATAGAAGCTCTGCATCGCTGGCATGACTTTCGACATTTTCGCATTCTGCACGACTTCTACAACTCCCAAGGCTCCGCAAATATGATGTCACACAAGAATTCTGGATCTCGTGTTTTAACAATCAGTTGTGATTCGTGAATAAGCACTACAAAGTGAATTTACTTGTGCCTCATAACACACTTGGACTGTATATGTATTTGTGCCTAATATACAGATATATCTCTATTGAGAGTGAAATATGGAGTCCAGAGGTTGTCTTGTGCTTGCTGAAAGTTCTGGGCCCAAGCGGAGTTTGAACATTGTTTGTTCGAAGCGAATACAGTTCGTGTTTTTTTATGAACTGAGCAGTTCGGATTAATAATTGAGCACCCCTCAGGCCTCATCCCCATCACTTTCCCATATGCCAAAAGTGTACCCCACTTTGTCCTCTCATGCCTGCATACCATGCCACACCTCTGCCTTATCCATCGTATTAGTGTCGTTCAAAGTTGGCCCTGTTCACTTTCCTGTTTGCGTCCCTTTCTTGCTCCCTATTTGCCGATTTGGTGCTAAAGTTGATGAAAAGGGATCAAACACAAACAGGGAGACAAACAGGAAGCAAGTAGGTGCAACTTTGAAACCCCCCTGGATTTTGGCACTAGGAAGAAAGTAGGAGGTATGTAGCAGAGCTCTCCTATTGCTCTCCTATGCTCCAGCATATCCTGGCAGACTTTGGCAGGCCGTGGACCTTTGAAAGTCTGCATATCATACTGCTAACTTTTCTGCACAAGTCCATCGCAACATTCCACGTGCTACCTAACAACCTAGCTATGTAGCCAGTCGGATACCCTCAAGCTGGGTGTTCCCAATAGTAATGAAATCAGATTTTATTCAGGCCAAAAATAATTACTGTCCTTAGCTTGCAGCATGTGCACCAGCGATTATTACCATGACATGTTTTAGACGTAAACGGGTATAGTACATGGGTCTCGATTTCTGGGCTCCACAATGGTGAGCTGCCTCACGTGCTGCACTTGAAGTGTCTGTTTGCTTGCTATTGCGGCCTGACTCAGATATTCCATTGGCTTGCTGGACATGTACCTTCATGTGCTGGTTCTCAACAAGTGTATTTGCGAGGTCGATGAGGGTGTGCACTTGTGGGGGCACCATACTGTTGTCGTATGGCGGCAGCGGCCAGTTGGCATACTGTACACTTACAGAGACTGGGGAAATAAACTGGTCAACTATCTGGGATGCATGAAAGATGGTCAGGACACTGCATGCACCACCTTTGGAATTCCCATGGATTCAACTCCGCACCATCTAAATTGAACACTTCAGTCAAAGGAAACAACAGAACCTCATCCAGATAGTGGCTACTTGATGTGTCCTCCATCAGCACAGCTGTTCTGCACCGGGATTGAGGGGTGTTGTGGTGATTGCATGCTGTGGAATTGATGAGGGAAGTGGGAACCCAGTGCACCATCTCTGGGAGTGCGAGGTGCAGTCAGTCATGGTGCGAGGTGGTGACCACAAAAGAACGAGTAGGGGGAGCAAACGACAGCAGGACACAAGAGAGATTTGGAACTCCGACGTGGAGTTTGAAAAGGAAGGGCAAACAGGAAGCTGAACAGGGTCCTGCTCATTGCACCAGGGACCCCATGTGCTCCTAGTTACAAAAATCTCTCCTACTTGGCTCTCCCACTTGTGCTCCTGATTGAACTAGGAAAATGACCAGGAGAGCAAACAGGAGCCAAGTAGGGACAACTTTGAACAACACTATTGGCTCAGCCTGCCTCAACCTACAAAAGCTCATCTCAACCAAGGCTGACCCCTACCCTGTCTTGGACTTTGTCCAAGGCACTGGCCATTTCCCTTTTTGCTCTTAATGGTCCATCTCCTTTACTGCTACCTAGCTACATCAGGGTGTCTCAAATAAGGATTTATGATCCCGATTTGGGCCCCAAATTGTGCCCCAACTTGACCCCAACTTGGCCAAAGTTGGGGCACAAATTGGGGAGTCTATTGTGAAACACCTACACTCCTATTTTTAGCTGAAATCAGGCTTAGCCTCAACTTCCAATTCACAACTTGATTCTGACCAGCAGATAAGCTTGTTTGTCGGGAGTGGGAATCGGGTGTAGGGATGGCAGCACTCTGAAATGTACTTTGTTTTGCATCCATAGCCTTGTAGATGTTTTTTGGTGAAATAAGGATTTACATGAACTGCACTACAATTATTTTAGGGCAATTAGGATGTGGCGGGAGTCGAGGTGGGAGACTGACAGCCAAGAGGTGTGCACCAGAAGATGCCGAGACACAGCCTCATAGGGTAGGTAGGTCTCAGGGGACCTTATTTCACTTTTCTGAATTTGGTCAGGTCACTCTAAAAATGCATTTGAAAGGTCAAAAAAAAAACATTTTTTTGGGTACATGTTTGAAGGTCTTCAAGCTCAAGAAAAGTTCAAACATGATTAGAATCCAATCTAGGCTCCCACAAATACCGTGGATCACATACAGATAGGTGTTCGATTGTGGCCAAAAACTCTGGTTTGAGAACATTTTCCTGGGAAATTTACCCGATTTGGTGCTTATATAACTCGGCTAATAGGGTAGGTCAGTCCTGGAGGGTCTTAATTCACTTTTCCGACCTTGTGTGGCAAATTTTAAAGATGCATACCAGGACCCCTGATAATACCCTTGGAGCCTAGCCCCCGTGCCAGACAAAATTTTGGCAATTTGGGTCCCAAACCTAGGCCCTGTTCGGACAAAAATGGGGGGTCAAGGGCAAAAATCCTAGGTCCTGTCCAGACAAAACTCGAGGGTTGGTCGAGGTCTGGCGAAAGGTATTTTTGATGGAAACTGGGTGGATGGATGTTTTTAGGTGCAAAAAGCATTGCAGTTGCTTGAATCTGTCAAGAACTGCGCAAAAACGGGCACAGTGGAAAAATTTGAGGATTTTTCGGGGCGTCGGAGCGGAAAATTACCCTTTTTGTGTGCTTACATCAGCATCGGCTAGGTCCAGTCTGGACAAAAACCACCCAAATCTCGCCAAGCCTGTCCGGACAAATGGTGGCAGATCCAGACTTTGGGGGGCTAGCCTCCAAAGGGATTATCGGGGGTCCTTGCATACCCCTTGCCGACGGCCGATGTTGGAAAGATCAGAGTGATTACATAACAATCACGGCAGCAAAGGCCCGAGTGACCGAGATTAGCCGAAGTTGGGGCATCAAGTTACAGGTGTTTGCATAAAAACTTGCAGTACCGCGCCATGTTTGTTCGTGTTAAGTGTTGATGGATGTCTTGATTGTGACCGGTGACATCTTCCCAGTATTATCTTCCCCATCGATTTTCGGCTCGAATGCACCTGAATCGCAATAGGGAAATTTCAAACGTTCAAGCCATTTGAGTTTGGAATTTTCAGAGGACCAGGGTAGCAAGCTAGCGATTGGTTTTTATGAAGTTGAAGTCACAACCATCAAAGTTTGGCCGATTTTAACACAAACAAACACGGCGCGGTGAAATCACGACTGCAGGTTTTTATGCAAACACCTGTAGAGCGCCAAGATGACAGATTGTGGGTCTATGCATTTCAATCAATTTGACAGTCACGCGTCATGGGGGTACCTGTCGTGTTGAATTTGGGGTCCAGGTCATGCATCACGGAGGAGTTTGTTGAACCCATTTCTCATGCCAACACGTCTGAAATCTACTTAAAAGCCAAAATTCGGCGAAAAAACACGTCTTGTGTTAAAAAATTTGACGGATGTCACGTGATTTTTTGCGGTTGTTGTGTCGAATTGGTCCGAGGAGTCACGTGTCACTCCCCTTGTCGAATTGATTGAAATGGTACAGTATTTGGTGCCCCAACTTCAACCCAAGCTGAGGCTCAAATCGGGGTCAAAAATCCTGATTTGAAACACCCTATTACTTCACTTACTCACTTGTCTCATAGTCCCGCATTGCAAATTGAAATAATCTACCTACCCTCATAGCACTATTAGCACAACTCAGAACATCACCACAGCTCTCGGCTTCTTCAAAGAGCTCAATCCCCTCACTAGACCACCATCATCGAAAATCCTGCACATTGTAATCTGCCTCGAATGCTCAATTCCTTGGTCATGAATGCTTCTCCAGTTGTTGAGAGGTTGGTCGCTGTCTGCCTCCTGTCTCATTCCTTCGAAATGCCCAGTGGACCCCAGTGCCTAGCCTCTGACTCGGAGGTGGACTGGATGGTCTAATGTCAGAGGCTGAGAAAGCAGAGAGAAGGTCTCACTGACCCCTCCTGTCTCACTTTGTCAAAATGCCCTCTAGACCCCAGCACCAGCGTCAACTGGATGGTCTAGTGTAAGAGGCTGAGACTCAGACTATAATTATTTGGCCAAGTTGGCACCGTTCATCACTATGGGCGGTGACCATGTCGAATCTGTCGACAGTCGAGCAGGTATCGACATTTGTTCCTAGCAGGGGTGGAACCCTCGCAGCATGTGAAATGTGCAGTACACTGCCGCCATAATCGTACTTGATGCTATGCGACCCTGGGGATTTTCTCGATGCCTCATGATCCCAACCAGTATTTTTATTTTTTTGTACTCGATGTTGGAGGCACGGGAGGGTTACACAGGATATCCAGTGGCTGAAGAATGATGGTATCCGTAGCATACATTTGACGCGATGTATGTAGTATGGGCCCCGGCTGTTTCTTAACGGGACCACACCAGAATATACCTACCTACCCCTCCCAGTTCTCCAACTCTCGCATCCTTTCCATGCCAGCTAGTTTACATTCTGTACATATGTATAAGTGCCACATGGCCTGCGTGCACTATAATTGAAATGAAAACAAGTGCTCGCCGGACCGCTTCGTGGTTCGGCTCAGTCTTGAGTCTTGATTTATTTTCCAGAGTGAATTGAGGGTGAATCGAAGAGACTTGAGTCGCACTGAGCATATGAATACTGAGTCCTGCCGCGCAGTGTTGGCAAGACCGACAGCAGCGAAAGCTGCACTTTCCTGCGGCAAAGGACTGCACAGAAATAGCAGTTAGCCCCTTTTACTTACGACTCTCATGCCACCCAGTTCTAACAACAACGTGAAGGGCCCCGAAAAACCTAGCCATATCCCCATTCTGGATTATGCCCGAGTTGTTGCAGGGACACTCAAAGATCTCGCAGTCACAACCCATGTACCCTTCTTGGGAACCGTTGATGCAAGCAGTTTGATTATTTTCAAGGCCATAGAAGTAAGCATAGCGCGTTCATTTTACTGTGCTAGATTAAAGCAACCAGTCTACAAAAGTCAACAAGGACTTGTACATGTGCCTTGTGGACCAAATTCACGCCATCCACTGCGCGATCATCAACATATGTTTTGTCAAGGACTACTTTATTCCGATCCAATTCTAGAGACTATTGGTCGTTTTGTGGAGTAGGTGGATCAAATTTCCACGGCTCCGGGATTCTCATACATCGTTAAAGAACATTAACAAAAATACAAGGCTGTCCTCGCTCTCAACAGGAACTGGGGAGAATCCAGCGCTTTTTCAAGCAAGCGAAATTGCCAAACAGCTGGGGCAGTGCCAAAGCGAGTTACATGGCGCTCTAGACACGCTTAAGGTCAGCTTGATCTTCAATACAGAGGTGCCGTTTTCGAAGACCAATTTTCGTAGATAGGGTTGGGCATCAGTCTTGCTGCTGCTGTGGTTGAGATGGAGATCACAACACAACAGCAACATCAGGAGCTCCTCCGCCTTATTAAAATACAGGACAACGAGACCTCATCGCAACATTCATCAGCTGTGGGCACCTTCCCCACCTCTCGCCAATATAGATGCTAACCCAGATCGATTGCAAGCTTCGTGGCAGCCACTTATACAGCAGTAGGTATGAAATACAAATTTATCGATGCTACATATACCGATGGATATTTAGCGCCAGTCTGCTCTCGGTGCTACCTGCATATCCGAAGATTTTTTATGGACAGGACTCGGAGCTCAAACAACTTGTGTTTGTGCTCCTCAGCAAATCCGCGCGCACAGCTGTCTTAGGCACGGCCAGAATGGGAAAGACAACTCTCGTGACAGCATCGCCTCATCATCCGCAAGTTGTTGCCAAATATTCGAATCGTCACTTTGTTTCATGTGATTCAGCGACTACAGAGAGTCAGTTAGCCAACACTGTTGGAGCTCATCTAGGCCTGGAGCCTTCGCAACAGCTTTTCAAGTTGATAGCACAATATTTCTCAAAGGGCGGTCCGGCTATTCTGTTACTCGATAATCTTGAAACCCCCTGGGAACCGATCAGTGGTCATTCTGAAGTCGAAGAATTCCTTTTGCTGCTTGTTGACGTACCCCAGTTAGCATTGCTAGTCAGTGTCTTGTGTTCCTTCGTTGACACTTCTAACAAAATATAGGTCACTATGCACGAAGCAGAAAGGCCAGGGAAAGTGAAATGGACTCACCCATTTATTCTCCCTCAAACCCCTCCCCACTTTTGCCTCGCGCCAAACGGTCATTGATATCGCAGATGATCCATCGGTGGAAGAAGAATACGATTTCGCTGAACTGCTCGACTTGACTGGGAATCTACCACTAGCTATCAGTCTCATGGCTAGTGTGGCCTCGTTCGAGGGTTATTCGAAAAGTCTATCTCGTTGGAAGACGGAGAATACAGCTCTCCTGTCTGAGGGTTATGATAAACGGTCAAACCTAGAAAAATCTTTCACCATGTCTCTGATGAGTCCACGGATGACATCTACACCCAATGCCACAAACCTTCTCAGTATTCTTTCAATATTACTGGACGGAATCTCGGACCTGGATCTCATGTCAAACACTATTCCCATCGAAGCAATTTCAGAATGCAAATCTTTGCTCCTGAGTCCTGCATATGTCCTTGGCGTACAGTCAAAGCTGTCATAACCCATAGCTGTTATAACCCATAATCTATTATACCACATAGGTTTTGGCCATCCACCGAGGTGGTTCCCAATTAAAACCCATAACTCTGTAAAACCCCATATCCCATACATTTTCGGCGTCACAAACCCATAATTTAACCCCATCTGGGGTATTTACAAATATTACGAGTACTTATGTTTACATAATACTCGTTCCTTTCTTTCTTTTTTTTTTTTTTTTTTTTGGAGTGTTTGGGATAATGAAACTTAGTCTGCAGAAGCATTCCAAGCTCATCCGGTTGTGTTGCTGGGTTTTAGCCAGTCGCTTCCAGTGAAATTTGTCCAGGAGGAAATGCCGTTACGCACATTGAATAAACCAGTGTGGGACTCCAACCTGAAAAAAATATTATCCTATCCCGTGTTTATCATTCATGGGTTGCATACCCACTAAAACCCCCTCTGTGCAGGTCCAATCATCTGGCAGTGAGTCTTCATCCATGAGTAGGCCACTCCATGTGTTTAATACCAGTTGTTTTTTTAATGCGAGTGACCCAAATCTGATTTTGTCCGTTAAAATGCGGTCACGTTGTAAGACTGCATTGACATTTTTCAACCAATGGTTATGGATTCCAGCTGCACTTATGATGCTGTCAGGGTTTCTTATTGCTCTGCTAACACGGAGCTTCCATATCAGATGCCACGCAACACTCACTAAAATTGCAAAAAGTCTCCCCTTCTCTGGTTGAATGACACCCTTTCCTGATTTAAATTGTAGCAGATTGCATCCTGATATTAGGCCCCAGTTTAATGTTGGCCAGGACATATATTTCTTCATCCAAAGTTGTTGTGTTACATTCCATATCAATTTTTGTCCATGCATATCACACTCTAAGGCAATGTGTTCAAGAGTTTCGGGAACATTGCAGCCACGGCAATACCCTTTTATCTCTTGTGTGTCAATGTGGGACCAGAAATCTCCCACTCTAAATGTGTTGTGTATGCACTTCCACAGGAATTCTCGTGACAAGCGCTGCAGCATCACTGACCGGATAGATCTCCAGATCATTTCATCAGTTGGTGTATACTTAGAAATTTCTTCCACAGAGCATCGGATGCGGTCCAGATTGATAAATGTGGATTTTCGGACAGGTTTTGGCTTCAGCATTCATATAACCTTGGTAAAGAATCTCTGTGAGCCCCGTGATAGAAGTACACCGGGGCACTCAAACATAAGATCAATTTCTGAGTCGACCTGGATTGCCCGGATGTGTTCATTGGTTAATAATTTAGCAGGATTAATAGAGACTTGTTTGAATTGAATTCGAGCTACTCTCTCATTCAAGGCTGCCAACACGGCTCGCAGAAGGTGGAAATTCGAGTCTAGAATGTCATTCTCAAAATTTTGTCTTTCTTTAACCAGAGTTCGCGACAAGAAATCTGATGAAGAGCAGATCAGAAGCGGCACATTTCGCTGAGTATTTTGGAGTAAGATCAGGAGACCACCCAAGAGTGCTGATGAAAATGTTAGAGGAATTTCTGGTCTGTCGAAAGTTAAAGACAGGGTCTCATTTTCCTGATTACCATTAGTTTCAGTCCTAATCATCAACTCGACACTTGGTTCGAACTCACCGGCACGTAATATATGTGCATGTAAGAAGACTGTCATTAGCATAGGATCCTGTCCATGAATCTTATATCTCCGTGCCGGTATTTCGTTCAGTGAATCTTCAGAGGCAAAGATGCGGAAACCGCTCGCGATATTATTCAAGGTGTAATTTTGATCAAAAACCATTATCTGATCTATGTCTATTGGCTGGTTATTCAATGCCAGTTCTTCGTCTGTTAAAGCTAGTTCTTCGTTCAAGTCCAGATTCGGGACTGTTGGATTCCATTTTGCCCGAATACTGTCTATCAAGATTTTGGCGGTATCAATGCATTCTCCTGGATGCTCACAACCCAGTTGTGTTCGGTCTCGAGCACATAATGGGCAGCCACAATTTTTGCGACCGATTCCTGAGGGATTCACTTGGTGTGGTTTTCTGGCAACCATTGTTTTCCTCATCGCAATAGTGAGTGCATCATGAACTGTTCGCACTTGATGGTTTAACCTAAGACATTTTGCTGCGGCTCTACGGCATGCACACTGATAGTGTTGCCTATTCATTGCCGGGTGTTTCCAAATGGGCATCTCCAATTTTAAACTGTTGCTAATTGACAAGCCGGTAAATTTCAAGTTGTATTTCCGGGCAGAAGGTGTCTTGAGACTCAATGAGCGTGAGGTTGGCTGGGAGGAGCACAAGGTCAAAGTTTCCGTTAGCAGGCCCAATGATGAGGCTTTCTTTGGTATGTGCTTCTGACCGGAGTAAAAAATCGGCTCATTCTATTAAATATACAGGTCGTTTCGTTTCTCATCCTGTCTGTTGTGCTGACATCAACGGCACATGGCAGACCTTCTTGATCCATGTCTCTTCTCCATCAGACGACAAGTTCATCCAGCTCCCCGCACCCCCAGCATGGCCACTGAAGAAGAAGAAAAAACTCCCTCCATACTACTGCTTCTCTTGCCATAGCCCTGATGTGGAGGATCCCACACCAGTTTCCGACGATTCAAACGAGGCAAGCCACATTTTATTGTTATTGGTCGTCCTTTGAATGGTGCATTACCCAGGTGCCTCCCTCCTCCGACACAAATACACCCCAGGCTCTGCCCGCGGTGTATGTCAACTCTCTCGACATTACAGGTCGCCCCACGGCCAAGGCTCGAGGCAAAGAGCTTGTGCTTGCCATTTGAAACAGCAAGACACGGACGAATGCAAGCAATACACCGATTGCGCTCGTTTCAATTACTAACTGACAAAAATCTAGTACGTCGTTCGAGTCAACTTTGGCCTCGAAGGCCACTGCTTCTGGATCCCGACAACCTGGTATAAATGGATCACCAAGGCCGCACCGATTCCCAGAGGCCAGAAAAGATTTGGCTTTGCAATTCCTGAAGAGTACATCTTTTGCCTCTTCTCTTCGTCGACCACAACATCATGATTACCTTCCATCTCATGCGAATCTCAGACTCATTTCATCCGTCGCAGCTTGAACCTGGATCTTCGGTACGTTCCTGTCTATCCTCCTGCATTATTTGTCCTGACATCGGCTCCAGATGTGGCCCGTCCTCTGGAGTTGGAGCCATGGCCCTGTTTACAGCCAGGAGCCCGCAGTGACACTCGACGGTCTCCGCCGATGGCGTACTCGCGTTCTCGATGATCCAAACAATTTCACTCCAATCTTCTTGCGCATGATGGCCAACCAGACTGTCTTCAACAGAAGCGGCATGCAGGAGGCCACTGACCAATTGCTTTTGGCCTTGATTCACCCACTGATGCCTACGATTCATGTCTGTTCCAATGATGAGGTGTGGGCCAGGTTTCTGCAGGCCATCATCGACTACGACAAATCTCGGATCGATCTGGCTCTCCCCACATCCCGTCTCCCTTACGTCTCTGGGCCCTCGCCATTCTACATGAACGTCGATGGGCATGAAAGGTACCTGAACAAGATTCTTTGCTACTGGAGGAACCTCGTTATCATGTCCGCCGAAAGACTTCAGGTGGCGCATGAACTTGGGCTTTTCCTCCCTCAGGCTGTTATCCAGCCCAATGGCCACGCTGAAGGTTTGTTTTCTCTTACTTGACCCACCACAATGGCCTTTGACTTTTATCTCCTGTTGGCAGTTCCGGTAAACATCCCTCCGGCTTCACCTTCGGTCAAGACCACGCTCCGCGCAGATCACCAGCAGGCAAGCATCAAAATACCAAACTTGGCTATCATCATTGCCAGAGGCAAGAAGGGAGTCACGACTTTCACCCCATTCACTGCCCGAGCTGGAACTGACTGGTTCAAAGCGGTTTGTGTCTAGTCTTATTTCAACCACATCTTTTCACAGACAAGTGTGAACATCACCGGGAAATGGTTGGATCCGACATCCGAGAGGAGGAACAGCCGCAATCGACCCCCTCCAAAAGCCAGACCACGTGCCATCAACTGCACGTGCGAGAGCGCGTCCACTGGCATTTAGGCATTTTGACGCGTTTTGACGCATTTTTCGCTAATTTAGTCTAGATACATGGTATTTGAGTTACTATCGGTCCATGTACGCGGATTTTTCCTTCTCCTCTTGTCCGTCCCAATATCCCCACCTATTTTCTCAATTTTTGCGAATGCACCTTCGAAAACTGCCGCCAAGTTGGGGTGAACTCCGCGTGGATTGTCTATAGCACCCATCATCTCCTCCCAGCAGCGCTTTAAGTGAATTTTACGGCCTTCAGTGAATATAACGAGGTGGAATTTTGTTAAGGATTTTGGCGTAGAGGAGTCGGTGGCATCGGTGGCATACCTGTGGGGGCCATATTGAATAGTTGTGGGGGGTGCTCTTGACTCGGTGAGTGATGTGGCCTGCTTCCGTGGTCGAAATACACCACAAAAACCGAATATATCGGTCGTAGCTTTTAGTGCAGGAGAAAGACGCGCTCGAAAGACATGGAATCCATTTTTGGTATCAAATTACACGTGAGCATATATACACGTGATCTGGCTTTTGGAGGGGGTCGATTGCTCGAGACGAGAGGAGGTGAACAAGACCACGCTCGGCCTGTACAGCTTCTGTGTCTTTGTGGATTGTGTCTGGTCTGCAAAGCAGGTGGACACCAGTGACCTTCCACTGGGTCCATGCCCTCTGGTAACATCAGGGAACTCGAATCGCAACGACCTCTTGCGACAGTCATCGCCAGGACTGGTGCACCAAAGAAGAGGAGAGTTCTCATTGATGAACAAGAGAATGTGGAACTTTACGAGGGGGTGCAAACACGTAGTTTTTGCAAGGCTGTCTAGTGTTAGTTATGTGCTATTCATGAATTCTCTCTAGTAATGAATCTCTTCCATTTGGCTTCGGGCCACTCACACAAAAATATATGCCACATCGGCAGGCTTTAAACGTGAACCAAATATTGTGCAAACAAACATGGATGGCCCCGCCGGTGCCACTGTGATTTTTTGAGGGCTGGTTCATTGATAGAGAATATCTGTGGTACCACCGGCCCTGCTTTTATTTGGTTTCGAACCACTGATGCGAAAACACATGGCACGTCAGCGGGTTTTGAATGTGCACCAAATATGGCCCAAAACATGGGAATGCAAGTGCGGCGGTGCCACACTGAGTCTTTTGAGCCTGTCTCATTAGCAGATCTCAGGTCTACTAGTAATGGACCTCCACCTATTTGGTTTTGAATAACACAATCAAAAACATATGCTGTGATGGCAGGATTTGACTGAGCTCTGCAACCCAAATCTCTGTTGGAAACGTTGCAACATTGTGCCTCCGGAAAGACAGAGAGTGGTCATAAATAGATGTTGGAGCAGGGAGGGAATCATACTAGGAGTGCAGCGAAATAATCCAGCGCAGTTCCGCATCCAAAGATTGCTGGACGCGCAATTTCGAACATGGACCAAATAACGTACAAATAAAGAAAAATGACCCCGGCGGGGACACCCGGCATGTTTTTCACCTGTTTCTTGCATAGAACCGGTGTTTCATAATCCTTGAACCCATTATATTTGGTCTGGTGCTCTCCAGCCAGCAAACAGGGCACATTCTGAACCTTCACCAAATATTGCCAAGCCAAACAAAGCGACCCTGCGAGCCCTTGTGGACAATGTTGACCTAGTTTCATCACAGGGGCTCTCTTGGTCCTTGTGTGACCCTGATCTAATTGATTTTAAGCCTTCAAGCCAAGAATGCATGGCGCAACCGATGGTTCCAAATATCGATCCAGGTGGGATCAGCGGTCTGAGCATCCCAACAGATCAATCCCCCCTGACATCTACCATCTTGAGTCATTCTCGAGGTTTCTTTGCTCAGCCCTCTTGCTCCACTGTCCCATTGAGTTTCAAGCATTGCCACAATTCCAGCTTTCGACTTCTGAGCCAAGCGAGGTGCCAATAATGCTCTGGGTGCCTCCTGATTGTCTCCTGGTTGCCCCTACCCCCTGTTCTTCCGCAGTTTTGACATGAGATATGTCCTGATACTTGGCCTTCCCCGACCCACACATTCAATTCCCGGGATCCCTGATCTCAAATTTCAAACGCTGTGCCTCGCAAATATGCATTTCCCTGCTTCTCAATACAATGTACACCCCCTCTCTGCTCTTGGAGCTCCTAAATTCCCCTTCTGGATTAATATGACTCCTTTGTGTCCTTTTCCCAGGGTGCTGTATAAAGACTGGGTCGAAACCATTACCTCCCACATTCTTCTTCTCTGCGCATCCTTTCGTCCGCTCGTCCGCATGCAAACCATCGAAAATGCTGCATCTGCTCTCCTTCCTGCTCTTGGTTTCTTCTTGCCACATCCCCGGCTCAGCCTCCCAGGGCCAGGCTGAATTTGTACCGGTCAGCCACTTAATTCACTTTAGCAACTGCGAACTCACTTTGTCTCATGACATTAGCGTCTCTGAACTTCGACATGAGCAAGACGTCAAAGCGCACAGGGCATCCTGCCAAGCGGAGGAGGTCTCTGCCCCTTCCTGGAACCACCATCCCCGCCACCACACCCGCTTCCGCCTCGTCGAAGTTGACCTTCCATTGCAGGGTGTAGCACTCTCCAGCTATGCCGAACATTACGCGCTCTTGGCCGCACAAAATGCTGGGCACACACCAACGCTCGCCGCATCAACAACCTCGAATCAGCGGCTGTTTCTGAACTCGCTTTTGCACAACAAGGAGCACAGTTGGAAGCTTGTGACCAAGATTCCAGTGGAGAGTCTCGCGGCTTGGTTTGACGATTCGGAGCGTCCACTTTTCTTTTGATCTAAATCTCCCTCTAATTACTTTTGAAGCTCAACGACTTCAATGCCTATGAAATGTCGCCACCTCAGGACAGTCCTGCTGAATCTCTCGCTGTCCTTGTCCAATGGATTGGACACCCATGCGACACCCCAAGAAATCCTAGAGCGCGCTGCTGTTTCATTCGCTGGAACGAGCCCTGACCCGCACAGAGTTTGATTGACTGGGCCATCGAGAGGAAAATGCCTGTGGTGCGCTGGGATCTTCACTGTGCCGGGACTCACAACATCGACTTGAGTGTTCCGGAAGAAGGGCCTGTGGATTCAAAGAAGGATGGGATAGACGGTGAAGGAGGACTTGATGATGCAGATGGTGATGGATCTGAGGACATCGAAGAAGAAGAAGACCCGCCGGCGGTCCGGACGAAGCGTTGGCATGAGTGCAGTTCTCTGGTCAAGTTGCATGTGAGCGGCTTCAACCCATTCGCACCATTCTCAGCCTTACATTATTGCAGTGCGAGGTCTACCCAGACGATTTGACCACTGTTCACATCTGGCAGCAGCATGATCATCCCGATGTCCCTTTGAACGACCAACAAGAGGGCCTGAGATACTCCAGACTCCAATGTAACCTGTTCCTCGAGAATTTGCACCTGCACGGCGTCAAAGTCTCATCCCTCGTCAGAGGTGCGTTACATTTTCCTTTGTTCGAACGATCCTGACTGTTTGTTATCCAGAAACACAGCGCACTCCGTATCTGGTCCTCGGTCGGACTACGCCGCTACCTCCAAGGCGCGAACCCACACTGGAACAACTGTCCAGCCTGTACATTGCAATAAAACACAGGCAGCTATTGGACCGCAATCCCTGGCGGGCCACTCATCTCCTGGTTCAATGCAACAAGGAGAAAATATTTATGTACGTTTCAAACATCCCTAGGCTTCAATGCTCTTACGAAGGCTCGATTTCTGCTCAGGTACCAGCTGCATGACTTCGAAAGACCGGATTCCAAGTCGCCGTTCACAGTGGGTCTCACTGATGACTACTCCCTGGACAATGGAATCGTGTACACTGAGGACAGGGGGCTGGGAAGTGATCAGTGCTGGTGGAACAAGTCCAGAACCGCACCGCCATGTCCCTTCTGTACAGTGGATGAGGGTGGTCATATGGTTCCCAGTGCGTAGTTTCAATCTCGTTGACTTTCAATCAGATTCTAACTCATTGCAGCTTCTGTGTTCATCTCTGCGAACGCAAGACGCGAGACGATGCTGCTCTTCCTCTGTGGCACCTACGAGAAAGTGATGGCGCGAGCAAAAGCCATTGTTGCGGGCGAGTTCAATTTAGCAGTGCCTTTCACATCCTGATATCTTTCTGGTTGTTTCGAACCAGATCCCAGTGTCATCAGCACCCGCAACCGATCCTCGGAAATCGTCGCCAAAATCATTGCCAATGCCGAATCCATTGTCGAAGACGGCTGGAGGATGGCCCACCTGATGATTGACAAGCACTTGCCATCTCTGCTGGCATTGAAAGACTGTGAGTGCGCGATCCCGGGTTTCCAGATCTATACTGAGGACATTGAACAATCGGTAAGTCATCCAGAAATATGGTTTGACCAGTGTATTCATTCGCATCTGCCAGTTCCACGTTGTATACGCGATCATGCGATGGGAGTGGGAGAACGGGAGAAAAGGCCTGGCCTTGACCATTGGCATGGATCTGAAATACCAGATTATCTTCCTCTTCTGGTCTGTGTAACGTGCATGGACACTGGATCAGTTCGAGCAGTTAAAGGTCAGGTTTTTGGAGGACTTGAAGGCTTTGATCGTGGGTGACGAGGACGAGATTTCCGACGGCGCAGAGGCTTCCTCCAAACTCTCGCAGACAGCCAAAGGCAAGTTGAATGTGAAGGCCAGTGGTCCTCGACAGGGCAAAGTCAAAACTCTGCAAGTGAAGAGGGACATGTATGATTCCATTAGCGACTACTTCGAAAAGAACTGGTTCGTCAACAGCTGGATTGGTACGCCATCACCTCTTCCTTTGCCTCGAGCTCCGGTGACTGCGAACATAGAGCATTATACCGACATCGGGATGCCTCCAGACCAGAGCTGGGACAGCACCTGGAACACCAACAACTGGTCAGAGAGCGCGTTCAAGACGTTCGACTCCGTCTTCCTGCAGAATAGGCAGAATAAGAGGTCTGTCAATCACTTTGTATTATTCACATTGTTTTAATTCACAACTTCTCTCAACAGGATCGACCACCTTCATCAGACTTTTGACATTTGACTTGTGACCTTGTACAAGGCCAAACAAGCCCGAAAAAGGCCTGGAAAGCCGGCAAGCTCACAAAGTGACAAACCTATGTCCGAATTTCACAAGCTCGGAGATCTCGTCCAAAAATGGCAAGTTTTCCGAATGCTACGAGGGCTTTTGCGTGCTGCTGCATGTGCTGGGGAATGTGCTAACAATTGTAGAGCTTAGTTGTTGTATTGCAGGTCAATCCCTCACCCCGGAGGGGGGTTATTTTTTGACTTGCGGCCTTGTTCGAGCTTGCCAGCCTGTCGCTTAGCGTTGCCAAGCCCACAAGCCGGAACAAGGCGCAATCAAAATGTCAAAAGGCTGATGTTGCATCTATCATTCTCAACGACTTCTTACCATACTACCAATACTGGCGACCCCGGGACTGTAAACCTTCGCAGGATGTGCTGGACCGCCATTTCGAGGCTCACACCCTGTGGGATCGCGGTTCTGTCAGAGAGGTTGAGCCAGATGTGTACATGGTTGAGGTGATTGTGTACAATTACTCTGCCCGAGTTCGATGCGGGAAGGTTGACATATCTGCAGGGGCAAGCGAGCGCGCACATTCCGTGTGACCATGAATCCGATGGGCTGCCCATGCGACAACTACGACCAATCTGGAAAAGCGTGTTTGCATATACTCACCGCAAAGCTCCTGCGGTCTAATGGCCCTGATGAGCGTTGGAAAGGTCGGAGCTTCATCGCATTTTTTTGCACTTGCTCACAAATCACTGTTAGATGTGGAGGCTGAATCAGAGAGATTAGCGAAGAAGAAACCGAGCACAGCCAAGCGGAGCAAG
Organism: Mycena sp. CBHHK59/15; assembly: GCA_029204085.1. Lineage (NCBI taxonomy): Eukaryota > Fungi > Basidiomycota > Agaricomycetes > Agaricales > Mycenaceae > Mycena > Mycena sp. CBHHK59/15. The sequence continues at coordinate 232,679 of JARGXW010000148.1, read as the reverse complement.
GTCACGAGCGATACCATCGAACAGGAAGAGTTTTATAAAGTCCTCGATCGGCTGGAGGCAGCAGATGCTGCACTGCGCCTGGCGGCAGGCTCCCCTGAGCCTTCGTTTGAACCAACTGGAAGAGGATCCACCGGCGAGCTCTGTACGTCTGATTATGACCGTAGCATTATTTGGGTTCGCTAACGAGCGGAGCAGCTGCTATGGGACAACAGTCTGGGAGACCTCCGAATTCAACGCCACTACACCCCAGCCGATCCGGCATTCCTGATCCCAGATTCAGCTGTCCCCCGGGACACTCGCCTGCTGGCCAACTGGCACCAGGGAGCTTGTTCCTGGCGTCCGTAAAGGGAGTTCTGAGGCCAGAGAGAGGAAACCTCGGTGATGGTCACCTCTGGGGCGAGGAGGAAGAGATGGCCACACCCAGAGTGTGTAGGTGGGTCCCACTCTCATACACCATGAGAACTGAGGAGGGGCCGTGTGGACGGTGATGTTCAACAACTGTGAGATTGCTCAATGTGATGGATGGTGGTTCGTTTGTTGCTCCCCTGTATGCATCACTCCTGATGTTATTGCGGGGTTGGACTGGTCCACCGAAACTACGGTGGATGAGGTGAGTGCCCTTTGCTCAGTCTAAGGCTTATCTTTCTCATGCCGGCCGCAGCTCCACTCTAAAAAATGGGGTTTTTGGCCGACATCCTCGATGCGTGTGAGGATGCCAAACTCAACCACCTCATCTGTTTCCATCTGCAAGGGGAACATTGGATGGTCATTCACCACGACTTCACTGGTGCCTCTTCCCAGATCACCCGCTACAATCCCCTATGCCATCCGGACCAGTCTAACTCCTCTACCGAACCATGGAGTGCCATAAATATCAACAACCAAGCGACCCTTTGTGCATACTTGAATGACCGTCATCTGCTTGTCGACTCTGCGGGCCAGACGATAGTCAAGGTGAGCTTCTCTTGAGCGGTGTGTTCTGGTTGTATAACTGACGCACAATCAAGCCTCCGCACTTTCTACGGGCTTCACCCACGTGTATTTGGGCCTACAGCGCAGTGATGGTGCAACATGTGGTTTCTGGACCGTGTTCACGGTGTTTTCAAAGCTGCTCCAGATCGACCTCAAACGACTGATTGTGCGGGATATGGATCGCGACCCTGCCGATCTGAAGGAGGTAGTCGCCCCAGTTTACAGCGCTTTTCTGGCGGATCCGGTGGGTGTCCCTCTTGATCTAGTCCAGCAGCTCTTTCAAAAATTCGCACCTGCTTTCGACTATGTGAGCTTAACCGGTGTCTGTGTGAGTGGATTGAGCCTTCTCCCTGGCATGAGGTCCTAACATATTTGCATATCCACTGCAGTTTTCCGAGCGCCTGGTCAGCATGGCACGCGCCACTGAGAACCCTATGCCAGCGCTACCGCCAGGACCTCTGCCCGCTCGCAACGAGTCTGGCCCTTTGACTCTGGACTCTGTGGTCGCCCACCTCGACACTGCACTCGGAGATGTGAGCTGGTTAATCGGACCTCATCTCCCTAGCCGCAACAACATCAAGACCTTCTTGAGGGAAAGGAGTTGCACAATGTTGTCCTTGATGCCTACCTAGACCTCTTCGTGCAGGACCTTTTGCATTCGGAAACGATGTACCCCCGTTTTATGGTGCCTGATTCCGTCGTCGGTCATGAGCTGCCAACCCAGAATCAGAATGCATCAAACATCGAAGGAATGCGCCTGAAGACTTCTTCAAACTGCAAGGAGCGGCATTATTGGTTTGAGCAGGTGTGCAACGGGCCGATCATCTTCGTAACCTGATTCATTGTTCAGCCTCAGGACATATTCGCTCTCGAATGGCTCATCCTTCCTTGGTTTTGGACTGTGCATTGGATGCTCGTCAGCATCGACTTCAACACTCCGGGTATCTATGTGTACGACAGTTACAAGTCCAGAGGTGGAAAACTGTGTGGTCTAGCGGCAACCCAGGTCTGTCTTACACTATCATTTTTTCCTGTGTTAATGTGCTTGTCCTCCTGCAGCGTGTGCGCCAGATGTTGCGATATGAGCACCTCGCTCGGACGAAACAGCCGCTGGGCCCCGAGTGGAGCTCTGACTTACACCTTGTGAGTAACCGAATCCACGGTTGCTTTGCCAGACCATGATCAGCGCCGCACCACAGTGTGAAGTTCCCCCACAGGGAGAGACCTTAAACTGTGGAATTTACACTGTCTGTTTCGCTAAAAATCTGGCGCGTGGGTCTGGCACCGATATCTCTGCGTGGAAGTTCACCACGCAAGACGCCAACCAAGAACGGCTGCACGTGGCAAATAAACTCTCTGCTGCAATTCATGCTGACATGCAGGAGCGCAATGTTCGCCAGTTCAAGCAGCTTGGTATTGAACTGCTTGTGATACTCGACCCATTCGATGAAAAGGTCGAGAACGACAGCTGCTTGTTCGAGCTGCAGATGTTCGAGGCAATCCATCCTCATCTATTCCCAACAGAGAATTCTCGGCTGCCATCCATTCTAGAATGGCGTGAATTGCGACGGAGGCACCTCTCCATGTGAGTGTCAAACCTATTGCTCGCACCTATGATTCTCATACCTGAAATAAGCCCCGAAATCGGATCTTGCATGCTCTATTGAGCCTTGCTCGGTGATACTGCATATCCAGCCCTTGTTACTGGAGTCAGCGACACTGATGTGATGCTGCACTGGTTCGAAGGCATCAAGGGCGGTCCACCGGCTGCATTGCCAGCAGTGATAGTCATCAGTCAGGAGATTTGGGCAGAGGCAGTGGCTCAGAGTGTAACACCAGACAAGGTGAGTCCATCCCCAATGGACCTCCATTCTTTCTAACAGCAGTTTTCAGCTTGCAAAGATTGAGTGGCCTGCACTTCTTTTGAAGTCACCGTCCTTTTTTCCTTCCCCAGTCTATCCCTACCAACAGGTGTTGACGACCAGTTGCGCTCGTGGATGCCTGCAATTGTCGCACTTTACTCTCAGCAAACCGAGCCCCCTACTGATGTTTTGGGGGGGATCAACACTCGATTCTGGGCCTGCGACAAACCAGAGATGTTCTACCGGGATCTTCTGGGTGCTGCTCCAGGAGATGAGCCGTTCTGTGCCGCCGATGAAGCTCACTTCATGTTCCTGACTGATGAAATCCGAAAACTCATCTCCTCAGGACCTGGATCTCAGCCACTGAGTACGTTACATTTGACAACTCTTTCACATTCTAAACTGAGTCCTGTTGACAGGTACAATGCGCAACTCCAGGCACTTCACCTGCTCGAACAGTGCCTGGTCTACCGGCCTGAGCAGGTGTGGGCTGCATATGACTATGCCCTCTTCGAGCAGCATTTACATGCCGGGTATAACATTGTTGCTGAGCTTCAGATTTCGACGCTGGGTCTAGATATTCCTCCTCCCTGTGTACGACAGACATGATACCCACTGCTTTCCTGTACTCTATTTGCTCGCTTTTCGCAATATATGTGACCGTTGACTCTGAACTTGGCTTGGGGAGCACAGTCGCACTGATGTTGCACTCACATTTTCTTGTTTATGTCATATTGGGTGTGCCATATTTTTACACTTCAGTGGTTCAAAACCAAATAGAAGGAGGCTCACTACTGGCACAGATCAGATCTAAGAATGAATCAGGCCCCAAAAAACCACAGTGGCTCTGCCGCACTGGCCTTTGTTTGTGGGTGATATTTGGCCCATGTTCGAAACCCCCCACTGTGCCATGTTTTTACGCTGTGGTGGTTCAAAACAAAATAGAATGAGGTCCATTACTACTACAAATGAGATCTACGAATGAACCAGGCCCAAAAAAGCCATGGTGGCACCGCCACACTCGCATTTGTTTGTGCGATGTTCGGTCCGTGTTCAAAACCCGCTGTGGTGCCATATTTTCTTCCCTTTGGTGGTGTTTCAAAACAAAATAGAAGCTGGTTCAGTACCGCAAAGATGCTCTGGTCCAGAGCTGGGTACACTACACCCCGCTTTTACTCTGTTTTGTGCCTTATCTCCGGCATGGTCTAGGTGCCGGTGTGGCATACATTTTGTGTGAAAGATGTAGAATAGGATTAAATCTACCCCTCAATCCCGACCTGCATAAGGTCTGATCCGTGCTGCATAACACCCGAGCCTTGTGCCCACGGTGCTCTTCTGCCATACATCAGCCCTAACTGTGCAGTATTCTTGATGAGCCACTCCTTTCGTCTGGGCATAGGGAAATCATAGGGAAAATGGAGAGTGACATCGGTAATGGCCTGGCGTGCGTGCTGCCGAAGAAGCATGAGGTCCTGCACAGTGCTGATTGGAGCATCGACGAGGCTGACCTGGGTCAACTGAGGAAGGAAGTGGGGATCATGTGCATGACGTAAGAGAGCATGCCAGAATGTCCTGTGGACACCGTATCCTGGGATGAAGTTGAGTTTCAGATGTGTGAGAGCGGTGAAATTGCAAGTGGTGAAGAATTCGGCAGAGGCAGGCAAATTGGGAGCAGATAGCCAGAACTCATCCATGGCCAGTTTCGAAAGGTTTGGAAAGCTGGTTGGGATATTGTGAAGGAAAGGAAGGAAGTCCTCATCCTCGTTCAGCTGGAGTGCAAGGGAAGTGACCCGAGGCAAAGACAGACAATCACTGATGTGCATCAGTTCCTGCTGCGTAAGAAGTGCCAGAGACAGGTGGGTCAAGGCTCGCATCTCCATGTGCCAGTGCGGTTTGTTGCTCTCTATGGTGTTAGGGCAGGGTATGGCGCCCAAAAATGCTAAGGACACCAGATTTGGTGAGTCCCCGAGCACCCTGGAAAAGGAATTCCAGTCGACTCTGTTGGTCACACAGAACGGTCCCAGAGTGAGTGATGTAATTGTCTGGAGCGGGAAGCTTCCCCATGCGACTGGATAGCAGGATAACTCGACGGTAGGGATGGTGGGAGTTTGGAGAAATATTGATGTGGCGTCTGCCACTGTGGAGACATCATGGGTTGCCGAGGAGTCTTCGAGAAGGATGGAGATGGCAGACAGCCATGCAGATGGCAAGGTCGAGGCCAGATAGGTTTTGACCAAGGGACCCACGTAATGCGGGGCAAATATTTTGAAAGAGCACCAGTGAGAAGACGATGGACGAAGGACATCCATGATGGCGATAAGTTTCGACTGGATGGCAGCACAGGACAGAGGATTTTCCTTGGCTTTGCTGGCAGCATGGGGATCAATCCAAATGTGGTCCACAGCACGGTGGAAGGCAATGTAGATATAGAGGCCGATGTTGTTGGCCCGCTCAATCCACACTGAGAGGAGGGAGATGTCGGTCGTCTCAGTAAGATAGAGAACATGCCACAGCATGGGGATGTTATCGCAGCCACTCCACATGCGGCAGACACGACAGATGCTGCTCAGTGTCCCCGGGGAGTGCTTGAGAAGCACCCGGACTTCTGTGAGAATCTTGAGCAGAAGATCGGAGATATCTGCAGGCTTGGACTATGAACATCTGTCAGTGGACGAACGGCCTGCTGATAAGGCGACATACAAAGACAGGCATGAGTGAGACACAGCTCTGCAATCCAAAGATGACAGGAACGAGAAAAGAGTGTGACGGATGAAGAAAAAGATGTGAACGGTGCACAAGCCAGTATGAAACTGTCCCTCACGTTTGATAGGGCCGAAACTCCGTTGACATTTTCAACTGCACTCTTGGGCAGCCTGCTGCTGATATTGCAGAACAGCGAGCGAAACATTCCCCTTCTCATCTGCACCTCATCCGAATACTTAGCACGAGTCTTGGTGAAGGAGAGGAAACATCACAAGAATGACCTCCTAGACGCTAACTTTCGAGTTTTGAAGGCCGTTGTGGCCATGTTGAATGAGAGAGTTGCGAGAACTCAATTCAAGAAGGTTTCCAAAAATCCAGCCAAGATTCTAACCCAAGAAATATTACATCCAGTCGAGATAGACACTGGGGTAGACCTAATGTTTGAAAACCTGGGAATGATGTTGTCCCGGGGATCTCAAAGAGTGTTCACAAATATTATATGCTCCCTACGGGCGAAACCTTACCGAAAATTCACTTTTGTGAATCTCGACCGTATTCGATGCACTGTAGACGAGATATGCAGCTATACACCATCTGATTCAATGATTTGGAAATCGATACGATCCACCACTCTGCAACGACGCTCGCGGGAGTTTTACTGGAAATGTATTCCCACCTTCAGAGTGGGAAGTTTCTGGTCCCATGTTGAGCACCTGGAGCGAAATGGGACCTGCCAGGTGTGCGACGCGATCGAGAGCTTAGAGCACATTGCGCTGGAGCGCAACTCACCGGAACAGAAGTTAATTTGGGCCCTCTCGAAACAGCTATGGTTGAAAAAATATGATACTTGGCCAACCCTGAACTGGGGATTGATCTTGGGCTGCAACCTGGTGAAATTTAGGTCTCCAAGGGGCCGTGCATTACCTGAAAAAGGGAGACTGTTTGCAATTTTAGTATCAGTGGGTTGGCATCTCATTTGGAACCTCCGCGTGAATCATGTCATGAAAAATCAAGGAGCAACCCAGAGTCCAGCAAGCATCCACAACCAATGGCTTACCGCCGTGAATTCGGGCTTACGACGCGACCGCATTCTCACGAACAAAGTTAAATTCAGCCCACTCGCATTGAAGACAGACATGGTGCTGAACACCTGGAGTGGTCTGCTTATGGATGAGGACGCTCTGCCAGATGATTGGACACTCACAGAGGGGGTTTTAGTGGGTATGTGGCCAATGAATGGTATAGGATAAATATTCTCAAAGGCCAGAGTCCCACACTGGTAAAAAATCGTGCGTAACGGCATTTCCTCCTGGACAAAACTCACCGGCATGACTGGCCCAAAACCAGCAACACAAGCGGACAGACTCAGAATGCTTCTGCAGACTTTGATCTTGTTCTCCCAAACACTCCAAAAAAAAAAAAAAAAAAGAAAAAAGAAAAAGATGTGACAGGTGTCATTTGAAATTGAGCGGAGACAGATGATGGTAGATTGTTCGGTATGGCTGTATGTGCAGGACCCATGAGAAGTGTTGCGGTGTGAGACTCTGGAATGGATCGTACCCATAAAAAACAGGTCAGACCCACCAGAACCCCGAAGCAGACATGGGCAGAACCCCGATCGAGCTCGGACCGATCACGAGGTACTGACGGCTCCAATGATGTGACTTAAAGGACTGGAACTCTGACCCTGGTAAACTCATACTCAATTTTCCTGGACTCAGGATGAAAATGCAGCCCAGAGACATATAGAGATCATGTAAATCCACTGGGCGGCTGATGAGATATAGTAAAACCTGACCAGATGCCCATCTGTGCTTGCCAAGATGATCAATGATTTATGACCGGATACGCGATCCGGGACGACCTGATACGATGGCAGCTGATACCTGAACACTTTCTCCCCACGGCCAGATGCTCTAAGAAAGTGAGCCAAACATGTCAGCAAACACGACTGGATCTTCAAAGTAAGGAGGTCAGGTCTTACCGCAACTGAGGGATGTAGGTGATCCTAAAGGGAGGCAAAACTCCACCAGGGGTGCTCAGTACAACTGTGGTACACAGACAGCGAGAATGAACCGCTGAAACCAAACAGGTGGAAAGCTCAGCTGTTACATCAGTAAAACTACACTTTTGTCTTTGACATCTCTTGTCTTTGGATGGCATCTTTGGGTGTCTTCATCTTGGTAATACATCTTTCATCTTAGCCAGCGTGTCTTAGAAGGTCTTTTGTCTTTGCTCCAATGTCCCAGAGTCTTTGACATTGGTCTCCTCTACATTCTCATGAACTTGTCAATTTGGCTGGTCTTTGCGTCTTTGAATCAAATGTCATATTGTTTACAAGGTATTATATAAGTATATTAGAATGCAATCTCGTGTGAATGATGGTCGGCATATTTATTAATGTAAAAGGCAGCAAAACGGTCAAGGGAATCATAGTGTTTGAAGTGGCGGGGGACAGGCTCATCGTCGTAAACAGGAATAAGATGAGCAGCACGGAGGATGGTATCCAAGTGAATAATTGAAATCTCACGCTTGCCAGCGGCGTCGAGATCCGGGTCAACCATCCACATTCCGACATCAGGGCAAGGCACATCTCCAATGGCCGAAAACCAGGTGACAAGGGCGCATGGGTACGCAGTGCCAGAGTGCCTCAAGGACATGAATGCAAGAACTCGGGCAGCATGAAGGCCGCGGAAGCCAGGCTGGTCAGGATCCTGCTCAACAAAGACACAGTCGTAGCGAGGAGCCCCTCCACGCCAAGAGCGGACCGCGCGGATGCGCTCACGGTACATTCCTCCGATTCCGGACTGGTCGCTCGGAGCGTAGAAGGTTGCGACGGCGGAGGGAAAGACTTTGACTTTGCCCAGATATTGCGGGCAATCTCTGAGCGGAACATCAGCTGATGGAACATCGGAGTTAGGATTTCCTTGGCTCCAGAGGAATCGGCGGATCAAGTTGGGCAGGTGGGGGATTTGAAGGAATTGTCCGAGCGCTTCAGGACGACGAGGGTATCTTCGGACTTTAAAGAGTGAGCAAAGAGACTAAATTGGCTGAAAGAAACTTGGCATACCTGGGGTTTTTGCCAAGAGCACCTCCCCCATGATATCCCGGCGATCGGTAGCTCCACCATCATCATCGTCATCGTTACGGACAGCCATGACAATGTCCCCATCATTCGTCGGAAGAGGAGGGGGAAGGAGAGGAGAAGATATTGGACCAGATAGCATCCCGCGATCCACAAAGTCGACACGGGTCGCGGCAAGCTTGTCTATCCGCTCATTTACCGTCAGCATCTGGCCGAGGGCCTCATATTTGCTTGAGCGGCGCCAAGGATCCTTGACGGCTTTGATGTGCTTTGACTCCGTGATGGAGGAGCAAAGTCCGTTAGTTGCGCCAAACTCCTGAATGAGGTATCGGTAGTGAACGAGGGAGTGTTGGCGAGGAAGGGAGAATCCGTTTGGACAGACACCTTCCTCTTCGAATATTGTTCGCTCGTGGTGATATCGAGCGAGGGCGGCATCAATTTGGGCCAGGGTATCTTCGTTAATGATGTTGCGGCGTACAAGGTAGCAGAATTCTAGAAATGCGCTGAAAGCGCGTAACATCTGAGGTGGCACATAGCCTTCGATTGCTGGGAGATAAACCTTTGTGATGATGAGCAAGATATGCGGAAATCTATCGACAAAGATTTACCTTCATGAGCGCCTTCGAGTCACCACCGGTCCATTGTTTGAAGCCACGCCCTTGAGGGAAACGACGAAGCCCCGTAAACGGAGGAACAGCGGCTATCCTGGGCAGTTATAAGCAACGTGAAGTAATGATAAGAATCGGAGATAGACTAACCGGCGGTCAATGTCGGCCATGACACGAGCAGCACCTGCCTTCCCATGAGTGATCTCAAGATACTCACCTACCCAAGATACGAGGTGGTCCTTGAATGTTCCTTTGATGACTTGATGAAGGAGATCGGGGGACAAGAGTTCGTGAATGTCGGCTCTCGGAAACCCCCAAGTGAAAGGCTAGAAATGATACTTAGATACATCCTTGTTCGGAGATGAAGTGAGACGTACGAGGACATCAGGGATTACGCCGTACTGGTCCCACATCTCTTTATGATCCAAAGTATCAAACAGTTGCTCCGTATGGACATGTGATCTACGTCCACCCTCGCCGTCCAGATCCTTGCTCGATGCTGTGCACCTGAAAACGATTGAGCAACTAGTAGTACATGACAAATGAGCACCTACCACGCACACCAGCCTTGTACAATACATGCCAAAAGGACCTGCTCTGGGTAATCCGCAATGTACGGACCGAGACCATAGATGGCGCGCCGGTAGTGGCCGTCTGCAAAGCGGACGACCTCAGGGACGGTGGCGCCGGGGCGGAGTGACTTGAGAATTTCACGCAACGATCCATGGAAAAGGTTACGCCGAAATGTGCGAAATTCTTGGGTATCTTGATTCTCCTTGTCGGCTGTGCAAAATTTTCAGTATGTAGGCGGAACGAAAGATGTGAGTTGAGGTACTCTTTGGGATGGCCAAGAAGCCAATGAGGGTCACCGCATTCCGATGAGCTCGACGCACATTGTTGTAAACCAGACCATTCGACATATAGAGCGGGTAGTATTCATTTTGGCCCGTCGCGACCGAAACTGTCGTCTTGTCACTGCCCAAGATGGCGGGGACAAACGTCGCTCCATGGGTAGTTGGGTCTTCCGCAATGATATCCTGTGGCGACATAAGCCCTGGATTTCGGACCAAATTTTAGAAGACATACTGCTTGCCGCCATGCCCAGTTCCCCGACATGAAATCCATGTACTCGCGGGAGTTCAAAGTGTCTCCACCGAAAACTTGTTTGGGAGCGAAATCCATTTCAAGCTTGAAGTCCGGATTGCCGAGTTGTTGGTGGAGGACAGCGCGTGGATCCCGGAAGTAAACAGAATATTCCTGGCGCTTCCAAGGAGTCTCATCGCCGTCAGCAATTTCACCATTCCATGACACATTGAAGCACTCCCAGGGAACGTGGCCCATCTCTGTAGCATCAATGGTATTGTACAAATCCTTATGATCTGAGAAAGGAGGGTCGCCGGCAGAAGGCCGTGATGCCCAGTTCTGCATGAGTTCGTCGATATGTGCAGCTGACATCTGCACTCGGCGATACAGAAGATCCGCGAGCTCAAAATCAGCGCGCTCTGCGTAGGGGGAAAAGTTGTCGGGAGGCCCATGCTCCCGAGGTGGTGGGGGTGTGCCTGGAGGAAGGAAGGCTCCATTTGCATCGCATGGTCGTCCTGGACAAAATCAGCCACTATTTTAAAGATGTGAACAATAGGTGTACCATTTAGGACAGGATGGAGACGAATCCGCAGACGGGGCGGCTCGGGACTTGGAGAGTGCAATGAGTGTGCAGGTTCGACGTCACCGCCACCCTGGTAATTGACAGACGGACTCCGAGAACCGCGTTCCTGGCTAGCAACGGACCCTGAGCGAGTGCGGTGATTAAATCCGCTGTGGTGAGCCCGTTTGTGTTGGCTGAGACCAGAATTGTTCAGGAAAAATCTTGTGCAGTGGGGACAAGGGATATTTCGTGGTTTGAAAATGCGACGCTTGAGCATAGTGCGTAGGGAAGAGGATGGCAGAGTCGGACTTGGGACGTATCAATCAGGGGAGCACGTAAGTGCGCAGCCGGAGGCACTGCAATTTAAATTTCAAAGATGGGCGCTCCCACATGACCACACTAGCCGATAGTGAGTGCCACGCATGCACTTAACCTTTTTTCTCTGCCGCATCTCTTCCCACCATGGAAATGCCCAAGGTGGTCACCCGCACCAAAAACAAAAATGCCCATCCTGCATTCGATACTGGGCACAGGAAGCCCTGGCAGACGCGACGCACGACAACCCAGATGAAAGCCGATCAAGCCCGCGAGGATCAGGCCAGGATCCGGGAAGAAGAAGAGCGGAAAAAACACCTTTCAGATCTTGCAGCGCTCGAAGATAAGATGCGGCAGGATGATATGCACTATGCTGAACATGCCAATCATCCCTCAAATGCCATTGCCAGACCGCCTGTGGTGCTGAAAAATTAGGAACACCCAGAATTCCGGCATGACGGAGAGGAGGAAGCAGAGGAGGAGCCAGGTACGTATTTATGTGCCTCAGATTCTGTTCTGAATTCTGCTACAGAATCGGAAGGACATGACGAGCTTGTTGCTGATCCCGAGTCCGAGGAAGAATCCGATGAGGAAGACCCAGATGAAGATGTTCAGGAGAAGCGCCGTGGCCGTCCTAGAGCCCCCAAAACGACCCGCAGCGATGTCGTGGCAGCGCGCAAGACCAAAGCTATATCGGGCACTCCAGATGTCGATGTCACCACGCGCAAGCGAAAGGCGTCACCAAAAACAAAGTATGTGGCTTCATTTATCATTTCCCATCCAGACAGTTGATTGCGCAGAGGGACCGGAAAGAAGAAGAAAACAACAAAGAAGTGCGGGCTTGCGCCAAAACGGACGGCTTCGTCGGCCTCAGGAAGATCCAGCCTTATCGCACCTGAAACAGACGACGACGACAAAATGGTAAGACTAGGGGGCCTGCGTTGGACGACGATCCCAACGAGCGTATCGAGTTGACGAAGAGGACCTCGAACAAGAAGCGAGGGAAACCAAATGAGGTACGATTACCCAATACAGTTACCTAATTAGTGTTGTCAAGGTCCGGTTCGGAAAATCGGTTCGAACCTGAACCGAACTGAACTGAACGCGAAGTTCAGGTTCAGGTTCAGCAAATGCCTGAACCTGAACCTAGAGTTCGGTTCAGCGTTCGGGGGCAGCTGAACATGTTCGAACCCCGAACCGCAAATGGGCTGTTCTGACGGATTTTGGCGAGCTTTCGTGGGGTTTCAGTCAAATTCCGGCACTCAGACAGCACCCAGAGCTCTCAAACTACTCATGTTTGCCTGCATATGGGTTTCAGAGGTGTTTTTGAATATTTTTGTTGTCTATGATGGCTCACCGACGATCCATGGGACCATTGCTGAGGATCAATTACCTTGAATCAGTCTTCTGGATGTCTTCAACTGCATTTATTGTCTCTCTGGTGTGTGGTTGGTGACATATGGAGACGCTGTTAATTATTTTGAGTCTTCAAATTACTGATTTGGGGGTGGAAGAAATTTCCAGGTTCGAACGCGTTCGAACCTGAACCGAACCTGAACCCGCGTTCAGGTTCGAGGTTCAACAATCTCCTGAACCGAACGTGAGGTTCAGGTTCGGCGTTCGGAAAATGAGGCCCCGAACCTGAACCGAACCGAACTTTGACAACACTATACCTAATCTGATTCTTCCCGCTGCAGTCCGACTTCATCAAGGTTTCCGCCATTCCTCCCAAACCACAGACCTTGAAAGAGCTTCGCGACGGGCGTAACAAATGGACTTTGGCCGATCTCCCACTTGGCACTTCAAAACTCTTCACCGAGGAGCTTACACCAGTAGCTCGGGAACTTGTCGGAAGCCTTCACGATCCATGGACACCTCTCACCGAGGTGCAGATTCAGAACTTAGTTGACCTCATTTACGGGGAGGGAGTGTACGACGTCTCGGATTCCGAGGCTTGGAAGGGCCTGGTATGTGTTTGCGGTCTACGTAATCGGGCCTCACTGATTGGTTCATTTAAGCTCACATATCGGCTGACCGACTGGCGTTCTGGCATTGGTGCGCAGGCGTTAAAGGGCGTGCAAGCCATGATCGACGTCAACCAGGACGACAATTACGAAGAGCCTGTCATGGACCGGCTGGAAGATCCCATACAGTCAGAAGGTATCGTTTTCATCTCTCTTGCTGTCCAGGTCTTTGAGCCTAGTCGCTTACAGGAACCGCCTCAGAGCCGGGCTCATCGCCCAATCTGCGTACCCCCGAGGCATTGCAGCGTTTGTCGAGTGGGCGTTGCAGCCACAGGATCACACGTATCCGTACCACTGGAGGAAATGGGGCAACGGTACTAAAAAAGAGGTGCATCAATTATCTCACCCAAGCCCTCAGACTCGTCTCATTCCTGTTCATGACAAGGGTCTCTTCGAGGCTCACCTCATCACATATATGTTTTCATATCACCTCACGGCCCTGGATGCGATTCCCGAGCATCTCGTACCCCCGGACGATCTGATCCCCCCAATTGGCGCACTTATCCTTTCCATTCAAGCAGTACATTTTTTCTTCTATATGTTATCCATACCGATCTTCGCCACATAGACTGAACGTGCACTTCGCGCCTGGTCAACGGGTAAATTATATATAGCACCCAGAACCGCTGGCCAATTCTCCGGAGACAACTGGGGCGATAACACGAAGCTACGCAACGGCAAGACCGTCAAGAACAAGCGTGCCAGTCAAATCGATCCAGGCTTTTACGCGGCAACAATGGGCATCGATCTATGACGACGCCCTCCCGTATGTTGAGAAGAAACGGAAGGCGAATTCCAGTCGGGGCACGTCATCAGAGGCCGAGATGCCTATCGAGTCTGATGAAGACGACGACTTCGTTCTTGTGGCAGACTCTTGAAGGTGCGTCAATATTTTTATCTACTTCCAAAGCTGAGACTGAATTGCTTTCAGGTCTATGCTCCTTCTAGTTTGAGGCAGAGCCACAGCATGGGACTCACAGCGCGTGATATTCATCTTATTTTAGAATAATATTTTTTTAATACGCCGTTCTCCCAATATATATGTGTCTTTCCTAATATATATGCGTCTTTTAATAAGTCTTTGACTGAGTATTGTGCATCTTGAAGGCAGCTTTGACAAAGATACAATGTGGCTTGTGAAAGAACTTCGGCGTCTTTGAAGTCCTCCCCAAGACAAATGTCTTGTCAAAGCAAAATGGATCTGGTTGTGAAAGACGCTCCGTCTTTGAGAAATTTTCATCTTTCGCGTCTTTCACGTCTTGGCAAAGACGCGAAAGACGCGAAAGACGAAAGTGCAGTTTTACTGATGTAGTTGTCTTGGTAGCGGCCGAAATATTGGTCCGGGGGCCTGGCTGATATTTTTCCTGAGATCACATGAAAAAAGCGGTCTAGAAATATATACGACCATTGAAATCCGTCCAGGGACTGACGAGATACAGGAAAACCTGACCGGAGGGCTATCGAACCGTGGCAGGAACACTGATTGATGGTGACCGGAACTTTGATCCGAGATGACGGAATTGTCATGTGCTTACTACCCGAACGGGAACGTTCCAAGACCGAAGGTGGTAGAAAACCTTACCGGATATCCAGTGCCTGATTACCAGGGACAACAGAAACACCAAATAACTGGTACCAGTCCGGAGTCTGCGTGGTACCGGAACAGCATTTTAAGTCGACAGGATGGGCTTTTAGGGAGAGCAGGAAGACAAAAAGAAAGGGTACCAATACACATTATAAGCTGTACCGGAACAGTATTTCAAGGCAACAGGATATGATGTCCATCCGGGCCGGAGCATCAAAAGTGGTGTACAGGAACGTGTACGTTGCACAACCAGAAGCCCAACCTGACACGGCGGACAAGTTGATGTCATCTTCCCTTTTGTCATGTGCAGTCACGGTGACTCATCAGCAAATTTACAAGTCCTTTTCCTGCGGCTTTTCGCACCTTTTCGAGACTTCACCTTTTTCATGTCCTTTTTGTTGTGCTTTTTCGAGCTTTTTGTGGCTTTCTCCTTTTTGGCTCCTTACCGGTACCTATTTTCTCAGACAGTTGAAAAAGATACCAACCAGCTGAGAGTTGAAAGAACAGCCCTCCCTGCAACCAGTGAGAATTGGTATTGAGTGCAGATTACTCAGTATTGCCTCAGGCGGTCAAACCCGGCAAACGCTGCAACCGGGCCGGAATTCGAGAATTTGAGGCAATGGTAGATCCAAAGATTGTGTCTTGCGCAAATCTCATAGCAGACATCTGCGGTCCGGAAAAACAAGACATAGGGAACTTTGGCTGAAGACGTTGGCGAAATTTTGCCAAGTCAATTTAAACTCCGCCCATCACGTCAAGTGGCGTGATTGATGGTTGGTTGGTTGATGGCCACGTCACCCATCCTTTCTCTCTTTCCCCCACTCCTCCTTTCGTTCCCTTGCTTCTACGATACCACCTAATCTAGCACGAGTCTTCAAGCTTCAAGTCTCGAAGGCTCAAGGCTCAAGCCCTAAAGTCTCAAGCCCCCAAGCCCTCAAGCAAGCCTCAAGCGACAAGCCTATTCCTTGTCTCGCTATACCTGGTACCCCACTCAATACAACCTCAAGTCATTCAAGTTTCGCGCAATCTACTGCTAGTCTCTTCCCACTGGAGTTCAATCCTCTCAAGCATGTCTCTGTTCTGGTTCTTTACCTCTGGTGGTTGCCACCGGTTCTCATGCGAAGATACAGCAAGGTTAATGGATTGCGCATCATGGTTTCGCTAGTACGTGTCATGCCCACCAGCGCAGCTATTTGATACCGATCCCTGTCCACCCGCCTCTCGACCTTATTTGCATCCCTCCCCACATGGTGCGTATCTACTGTGCTAATGCACGGCTATTCTGATTTTGCAGGTGATTAGATTGTAATGCTCCAAGAGCCCAATGGCGAGCACGCGTTGCGAGTGCGCATATCGCGGTCGCTCGTGCCGCATCGCGCCCGTTGAGCCTCTCAGCGCGCGTACGCACGCAAGCTAAGCGCTGTGCCGTGTGCCAGCGCCGCGCGCGCACGTACAATGCGGAACCCCTGCGCGCACCTGTACTCCGTCTGCGCGGATGCGACCTGGTGGAGACGTGAAACGGGCTTACTATCATACCCATTCATGTTTTTAGTACCGTGAATATAGCTGTTTTGGTATCTTTTTTTGGTCCTTTTTGAGCTTTTCAAGTCGTTATATCAGAGCTTATACCCGAGCATATTTTGTCCTTTTTCGCCTTTTCCGCCTTTTAAAAGCAAACGGACTCAGCGTAAAAAAGGCGCAACAGCTTTTCGACCTTTTCGCCTTTTTCGCCTTTGAAAAGGACAAAAAGCCGCGGACAAGCCCACTTGTAAAGATGCTGATGCTGTCATCCTGATTGTCACCCAGACTGTCATCGGGACTGTCATCTCGCCAACTGGGTTGGTCGTGAGAAAATGTCAAACTTGTATTGCTTTTATTTTCCATCTGCCTCATCCTTGCTTCAGAAAAATACAGAAAAAATGCAGGGGAGTCTAAATTCTCCCAGGAAGAGGACACCAAATTTTTCATTTTTTCCTGTGGGCTGTGTTGTCCCCGCTCGTGGGAAACACCCCAGGCTCCCCCTAAGGCAACATCTGGTCAACCCAAGCACCCTCTTGCCTCTGGTGAAGTCAAGACCTCAGACTTGCAGTGCAATTTAAAGCTTCAAGCCTGTGTTCAGTCTTTCCTACTAAATGCTGTGCTCGGAAAATTGTTGCCTTCATCGCCGTGCAAAGAACGGAAACCTGGAGGAAGGCTCAACTATATGTACTTTTACGTGTGTCAAACTGTGTGTGTTACTCAAGACCACTCGTAGTCATCTCACAGCTGTAGATTTGCATACTTGTTCATTGCTTGGTCATACATAGGGTAAATAGGAGACTCTTACCCTTTCTGGAGACATATCAATTATAGCATTGAACTGGAAAAAATCGTGTCGCGTCGGTGCAGCGCTGCCGTATTTTCTTTACCAATTTCTGGTAATGTCCAACCTTGGCCCGACGAGCGAAACGCGCAAGCGAAACAGGCAAGCATGACAGTCGGCGTGTCGGTCCGGGTGCCGGCAACACTTTGCAAGATGACAGTCTCGATGACAGTCCGCATGACAGTCACAGTGACTGCACATGACAAAAGGGAAGATGACATCAACTTCAACTTGTCCGCCGTGTGAAGACAGGATGGTGATTGAGAATGAGCCACGCCTATCAATTCGAGAGTCACGCGCGCCACGGGGGCATCGAATTTGGCGTCCGCGTCACGCGTCACGGATGGGTCCGAACCCCCTTTTCGTGACGACGCGTCTGAAATCTACTAAAAAGCCAAAACTCGACGAAAAAATGCTTCTTGTGTCGAAATTTTTGGGGGTGTCACGCGAAATTTTTGCGGCTGTCGAACTGTCGAATTGGTCCGAGGCGTCACGCTTCACCCCCCCCCCCCCCCCTGTCGAATTGATTAAAATGGTACAGTACCTTCTTCGTTGACCGTATTTTTCTCAGGTAGACCATGGACTTTTTCTCAATGTATTCTATTTCCAACATATAAATAGATACGTTTCGAATGGCTGACTTGGCAATTTACAGTTCTGAATCCGCAAGAGACAAAGTCAACTTTGGACACCTTTCAAGCGGGCTCGGTGACTGGAGGTAGTTGGAGATTGGCTATATAGCCCTGGGTGGGTGAGTGAAAGGGCAATAAAATGTCGCACTGATCTCCAGTCAGACCTGATATTCATTTTCAACTCGTCTTCGCTTTTTTTCTGACCTCGATGACTGGCAAAAATGCAAGAAAGAGGTTCGGTGAATCCTCGGGGATGGTACGGCCACAAGGACGGCCAGACGGCCGTATTTTGGACGACAAATACGGAATGGGTCCGGTATGAACCGTACCGTCAAAGACAGGTCAAGAGGGTCTTACGGTACGGTACGGGTGGCGAATTACGGGACCCGTAAAACCGTCGCATACGGGTACGGCGCGCAGCCCTAAAACGTAGTTAACATTTCCTGTTGACCAGTGCAGATGTTACAGGTCATCTTGCTCCCAGAATACGCCATACGAAGAGGGTCTTTGATAGTATAGCAAAATAAAGTATGCTCCGATAGTGATCAGCATTTTGCATCAAATGTCGTTGACGTTTGAGGCAAAATATCAGGAATGCAAAACTAAAACTAAATCAACATTAATTGGATTATTCGAAGTTAGAACCAAGCGCTGCAAGAGTATATGACATTATGTAATATTGTGACCTGTAAGGATGGATAGATATATCGACCATCGGTTATGGACCTTTAGCGTGGTGCAGGATGCTTCGAACGAGGCTTTATCTTGTTACTCTTCAAAGTGAGTGGTCGGTCCTTGCCCCGAAGCCGCTCATACACTCCACACGCATTGCACACCAGATCACCGGATTTGTTACGGCGCCAGGCAGAAGTGTGGTGTGCGTGGCAATGACTGCACTCAGGTCCATCCTGCTCGCCATCCGATCCTAAGCTGTCATCCTCTTCTCTGTTATCCGCGTCGATCAGGTTCTGTGGCCGTAGTTCGTGTCTCTGATAGAGGTAGAGCCCACAGGCGTTGCACAGTGTCTTGTGCGTGTTCGGATCGCGGCGCCAGAGAGGAGTGGACGTGGCATGGCAATGGGAGCACTCTCTCGCCCCCGTTTCATCTGGTTGTAGACTGCTGGCGGGTAGATGAATCTGGGTATTCCCGAGCATGGGGTTGGAATTCGTCGGAGGAACTGGTGCGTTTCCATGCGAAGTGTTATTGTAATATCCACACGGCGGCGACACCACGCTTGAGACTGCAGACGTGGACATCTGGGGATTATTCCAGGGGCCTGGGGGAATTTGGGACGATTGGCCATGCGTCGGCGCAGCGGAGTACTGATACTCCGAAGATGGTACGTTGAATGAAGAATACGAGTTCCCGGCGCCACCGGAAACGCTGGCATCTCGCGTCCCAGTCACCACGTTGAATCTCACTCCTGATCGATTATAGTAATCCCAGGTAGAGCCAGGAGATATCGGTATGGGGTTCGAGACCGTAGATCTCGGATCGACATACGAAGTGTAGTCGTTCTGCAGGAGTGGCTGTGTTGCACGCTGGGGATTCTGGGCCTGGAAATTCGGCGAGTTGTAGTTGTTAGATGGGGTGGGATACGGGTTGCTCAGCGGCATAGCGACTCGATGGTTTCCTGCTGGATATAGTCCAGAAAATGCAGGATCTAGGAGGGCGGACTTGAGCTATCGATATCGGAGCTGCAAAATTCCATACCATAATTCCATGGGTTGGAGCCCATCCCAGCGTTGAAAGGCAAGGCGTGTGAGTCATGGTTAAAAAATGAGCGTCTTCCATTATTCCCGTCTTCATCAGACTCCGAATTAACGAGTGAGTTGAACAGAGAGCGATGAAAATTCATTGTGGTAGAATGTGTCCACCACCTGTGGTCTCTTATGTATGGCACGATTGTGGAGTCATAAATCGCACTTCATCTCCGGAAGACGAAGCTGATGTCGGTTATCCCATAGGGAAAACGGGGGACTGAAAGTTTGACATCGAAGGGCGGAAATAGAACAAGCGCATAGGAAAAAGACTAATGGGGCGAACCCACACGACGATTTTTTCATGGAAGAGGAGCAAAAATCATAGCAATCAGGCAACCTTGGCGGAACTGAATGATTATGATCACAAGAAGCGGTGACGAGGGGGAAAAAAACATGACTTGCACTCGGCTCATAGCAGATCCGAGCCAATCCGGAGAAACGGAAATGTGTAGAGCACTTGACGCCTAGAAGTTCATATCGTCTAAACGTCGAGAAGCAGAAAGCGCAACTGGAGCGAAACACCACTCATCCCAAACGGCACGTTTCAATTTGAAATACCCGCCTCTGAATGCAGAAGATCATAACTGCGCGGCAGGAGGCGTACGTCACAAAAGACGTGTAGATACCTTCTGTCAAATAGGCCAGAGCATATGCCAGTGTCAGATGTCAGAGCCTCCATGTTTCCAGGGGATCGTCGTCTCGGATCTAAAGAAGGGCTCTATACGGCGGGGAAGACGTCAAGTCAATTCCCGGGTGTTTCAGAAGTTTCCCGTGAATGCAGGACCGAAATTCCGAAGCAAGTTCCAGATGAACAGGGCAAGGGATTCCAGGGCACCCGACAACCTCCCAAACCGGGAAGAGATTGTTGTCGACTGAGTCAGCTCTCGCGATTAAATCACGGAAATAACACGGAGATCTGAGAAAGAAACAAGACTCGGCCGCGACAAAACAGTCACAGCCAATTGTCTGGAGAGCTATTGCCTCCCATGAGCCAGTCCTCAGCTTGTGTCTAGTGCATGGTCAGCAGCGCGGATGTAAACACGGAAAATTGACAGACATCTGCATGCTCGACAAGTCAATGCGCTTACTCGATGAGGTTGTCATGGTTTGCGATCCCGCTGAGAAAGATATTCAATGAATAAGACCATAGAGATTAATTGGCCATCGTCGTCAGCTCACTTTGGCATGTCTCATATTTCAGTCATCTGGAGGCACCGATAACCCCCAGTAGACTGCATTCTATAGTCGAAAGCAGTACAAGGGACGTTCGACACCACCTTGCCGTACGTGGGAAGCGGAGATCCACAGTAACGGCAGGCTGATTGTTATCAATCGCTCCAAACGGGTGATAATAGATCAACGTACTGAAAAATCGGGACTCCTGTACAGCGCAAATCCTCTTCAGGAATTTGTTGCACTCGGCACCTAACTCCCAAATATCTGTAGTTTCGCCGGAGAAGACGGAAAATCAGCAAGTTTTACACTTAGTTTGACGTCTATATGGGGGAGCTCGGCTGAGGGTTTGCCGATGGTAGGGAACTAGGCCCCCGGTCACTACCTATTCTGTGTAGTGCTGTGCTATAAAGTTTATAGCAGGCGCTATGCTATGCTATAAATTTCTGGCCCCAGAGGTCAATAGCTAGCAGGTGTTAATAACATGCTTTTTAGCATTCAGCTAATAACTGCTATTTAATTTCTAGCTGCAATAAATAGTGTGCTAGCTATGCTATATTTCAATCCTCGACATCCCAGTCCTGATTCTCCGGCTCCACTGTCGCCTCTGCCGCCTGCGATTGAACTACGCCCTCTGCCGGCCCTGCGTCCTTTTTCCTCCCGGCCGAGATGACTCTTGCGAGAGGAACACTGTCCAACCGGATGTAATCTTCGACCGCCCAGTGTGTGGACGAGCGGATGACCCTGGGTACGGTTTCCAAGCTCGAGGAAATCGCGTTATCCACGCGGTCTGTCTCGGCAAGGTCGTAGGGGTCAGGCTGATTAAATAAGGCCTGTTCGAGTGCCTCCCGGTCGACATCTTGAGGCGCGACATCATTGTCGTTGAGAAGATCCAAGAGGGACGGGGTGGAAAGGACTGTTGAGGACGAACCAACCGCGGAAACCTTCACGTTGGCTGTGGCGCTATGGGTGTAATTACCTTGCGTAAGACCGAATTTGTACCATTGTGACAGCTGCGCGGTTGCAATGAGGTGTTCCGGAGTCATTGAACTCCTTCGAGCGGCATTGATCCACCCGAGGAAAGATGCCGTTCGTTCGTCACAAAGCTCAGACGGCATAATTGAGAATATGACGATGCCGCGAAAATTTTCGTTCTCACAGTCACGTCAATCGGGCCACTGATCCGGCTGTCATCTTAGTATTCGACGCATTTAATTGGATTCTAACGTTCAATTCAAGGTCTACAACCCTTCTAGACACTTAATATTCGCTTTTTTGAATTTATAGCAATAAATAGCAGAGCATTTTGGGCAGTCCCAGCTCTAGCAGTTAATAACATGTTAATAGCATGCTATTAATAGCAGTGTTATTAACATCGGAGTTTCCAACACAGCGCTAATTCTGTGGGTCCGCCAAAATTCCCGGATTTCGGCTGTTTTACCCTTCAAAAACGACGTTCCCACGGTTCTGGAGGCCGCAAAAACCCGTTTTTTTTTGCCTGCAATGCTGGGATCAGCCGTTTTTCGTGCCTCCGCATCGCTGCAGATGGTTCAAAACTTGTGGGGCTGGCTGGTTCTGGAGATGGATCTTCTCAATTCGTCGTTGATTTACTCTATGCGCCGGACCGACAGAATGGGTAGTGACCGGGGGCCTAGGGAACTCGGCTGAAGATTTGTTGATGGATGCAGATCAGAGCAAACTACGCAACAGCACAAGCATCCCCGACGGGCCATGTCAGAAAATCCCAGCGTGTGAATCGGACCAGCGGCGCTCTGTATTGAATAATGAGTGTCGGAATAAAAACGGTCGTGGCGCAAATCTGTCTGGTCGAAGTGATGACTTGTGCATTGGTTGCGAGGTGTGCTTCCCCGGGCTCTGAATTTATAAACGGCAGAATTCAGAATGGATGGAGAAGCAACCTGTGGTACACGAGAAGTGCAAACGATTGGCAAGAAACCTGCCTGAAGAGATCCGTAAATTACCTGCGGGAGGAATCACTGAGGAATCGGTCAGCTCAACCTCGGACATTAGGAATGACAACATAACCAACAATTGGACGGATCAAAAAAATTGCACTCAGCGCCGCAGCAGGGAAGGTAGACGCCATGGATTTGATTTGATTAGCGGGGAGAAGTGGCGTGCGAGTTAAAACGCGTGGACGAAGTCGGCTGCCCTCACGGCGGACAAGTTGATGTCATCTCCCCTTTTGACATGTGCAGTCACTCTGACTGTCATCTTGATTGTCGTGCGGACTGTCATCTTGATTGTCATCCGGACTGTCATCTATGCAAAACTGTCCGGCACCCGGACCGACGCCACTGTCACGGGTGACGGTCCCGTTCAGCCTGGTTCTTAACGGTCTACAGAGTGAGGGGCGT
Organism: Mycena sp. CBHHK59/15; assembly: GCA_029204085.1. NCBI lineage: Eukaryota > Fungi > Basidiomycota > Agaricomycetes > Agaricales > Mycenaceae > Mycena > Mycena sp. CBHHK59/15. Next base: position 209,572 of record JARGXW010000148.1, on the reverse strand, counting down.
TACCAGAAATTGGTAGAGAAATAGAGCCAGTAAGGTTTGACAGGTCAATAACTTTGATCAGGTCGAAATCATCGGCAGAGTGAGAGTTATTCAATACTATAATTGTTATGTCTCAAAACCACTCTGTGACCGTCTCATTCCAGAAAGGGTAACAGTCTCCTATTTACCTTATTGTTCTCTGCAAGATGTGACACCGTACTCGTCTCCCCGCAAGAAGGCAAAGATCACAGCGCGTCCCTAGGATAGGCCTAACTATGAGTTATGTCGCTGTCGCTACAAGGATTGCCGCGGGTCTACTTGGGAGGCATCTGATGGATCACTACGTTCTGGAAAATGGTTACATCGCAATACTGTTGGAAACCATCGCAAGAAAGACCAAGAAATGTTTCCAAGCATACATGTATGATCTCAAAAAGCCACTGGCAACTCTCATGAACTTATGCATACTTGCACGTGCGTAGGCTGAGAGCACTTCTCAGCCACTCTCTTTGAGCTTCCTGCGGCGGCATCAGTTGGAGTTGGCATGAGTGATCCAAAAACAAGTAAGGTAGGGTGCATGGACAATGCACACATGTCACGTGTTTTGTGTGACATTTTGCCAAAATCTTAATGGCATTTTGTTTCAATCCAAAACAAAAAATCGAGCTGCAAGCAATTGTTCTAAATTGCCCTAAGAACAATTCCTTGCAGGCAGATTTGCATTCAGTTCCAACTGATCTCGCTATTAGCCCTAGAGTTCATCTGAAAACAGATTGATGGCTTTGATTTTGGTGGGGGTCACATCATGTGACGTGTGCGCATCGTCCATGCGCCCTACCTTAGGAGCAAGTATACTTTCTATAGATTTCGGCATAGCCGATGATTTCGACCTGATCAAAGTTATTGACCTGTCAAACCTTACTGGCTCTATTTCTCTACCAATTTCTGGTAACGCCCCTCGCTCTGTAGACCATTAAGAACCAGGCTGAACGGGACCGTCACCCGTGACAGTGGTGTAGGTCTGGGTGCCGGACAGTTTTGCATAGATGACAGTCCGCATGACAATCAAGATGACAGTCAGAGTGACAATCAAGATGACAGTCAGAGTGACTGCACATGTCAAAAGGGGAGATGACATCAACTTGTCCGCCGTGCCTACAATATAGCACACTATCCCCCGATGGTGTAGAGTGAGTCAGCATTTCATTTGTCACAAGAACAGAGATGTAGGTCTCCTCGACAGGCGCCATAACTCGATAATGCTCGGACATCGCTCACTGCCTTGAAAACAGGCAAATCAGGTTATTATTTGAAACCATACTGCAGATCGAAAATGTGCGGACTGCTACCAGACAATTTTGAGCGCGTATCAGAAATGAAACTATGCGTGTCAGTGATGAGATACACCTGGATGGTTGCCATGATTCGCTAGTATACCATCGTATACTCTGTGGATGGTGGTTGACCTGGTTGTTCCGACCTCTTTGGGAGGTAGATATTTAACCTTCATCTTTGGGCCCAGGTTGGTCAAGTGATCAGTCGATTCGGAGGGTGATGGTCTTCGACACCTTGGTTTTCAAACTCCGACTCATCATGTGTCTTTGCTTGGCTTGCGGCAGTGCGGCTTGTGCTATTACGAGTACTTATGTTTACATAATACTCGTTCCTTTCATTCCTCCGAGGGCTAAAAGTCTCCCTATTTCACTTGTCTCTGATTTTTTAAGATAGTCTCCTTAGTGGCTGTGTCTGACTTCTTTAGCGGCTGTCCCTATACTTCGTTCACTTTTTCCTTGCCCCTTTAGTGGCTGTGGCCTAGGGCTGTGCTGTTTTTATTTGCTTCTGTCTCTTTTCCCTGTTGTAACCGAATATGGCAGGCGTGACTCGGCTAAGATCGTTGCGTCCCATGCCTGCCCATAGGCTCATTCAGAGGGTACGAACATTAATAAGTCTAGTATATACCTCCTTCCAAGTCCCCCAGCAAATTTTCAATATTGCCCTGGACCTGCCAAAGTAAATACACAGCCTGGTCTGCCTGGGCCTCATCGAAATCACATCAATCATTTGGGTCGGTTAAAAACAACGAGTGATGGCAAAAAGAAAATGGGCGGTGCAAATAGAGTGTATTTGCACAGGCCAAATTAGCCCTCCAAATTTCTGCAATCAGCCATCAAATTTTCGTTCCCACACCAAAATGGCCAGTGACTGATGTGACCCAGCCAGTTTACTGGACTCATCTGGAAGTTTATAAAATGGGCTGAAAATTTGGTATTGAGCCTGGGAATACATACATAAGAGAACTTGCGAAAAAAATCATGTCTCAGAAGACATTTTTGGCATCCTCTGCATACCGTTTCGGCTTCTTCCAGCCACCATTCCCATATCGGGTGTCACAATATTTCTGCCATCACCCATCATATTTTCGTTAGAAAATGTCGTTTCGGTGCAGCAAATACGCTCTAATATGCTCTATTTCATATTTTTTGAATGCAAGAAGTGGGCTTGATTTTTTTTAAAAACAATATTTTCGGCAATCAATTTACAACGATAAGGTAAACTATTTGTGAGGACACTAAATATAAAACAAATAAGTCAAGCACCAGAGAATATGGAGTGAAGAATAGATATGAGAAAAGATCAGAGTGAATCTGTTAGCCAAAAATTGGGAGAGTTATCGGTTTGTCAAGAAATTGACTCTGCCATCGGGCGCGAGGCCCGAGGACTCCGATCCAGAACAGCAGCACTCGGTCGACACCATATAAGCTGGGCGAGAGAGGCTCAACTATTCCAGCTCTGGATCGTGAGGTCAATTTCGTACACAAGGCACTCCAGGGTCTTCGGGAGATGAAGATGAAGCCCTAGAAATACCAAACCGGAGCAACGCTCCCAAGAGCAAAGCTCGCTTGAAGGGCGAATCAAAGACACGACCGAAATACCCCAAAAAGGAGTGGTGCGAAGGAAGAGAGGAGAGAAGGAGGATTCAAAATGGTTCCCCGCCCTAGCGACCTGTGTCCAATGTGGTGTACATGGCAGCAGGCCAGGCCAAACAAATTCGAGATGCTGGAGATTCTAGCATTAATTGGTATGCACTCGGCGGACCAAGAAACACTCGGCAATTATACCCGCAGATCTGTGTCGGTATAGAAGTGCCCGCTGAACCGCGTCGGCACGAGAGACATGCCCGAAAACCGTCGGCATGGAAGGATACCTGCACCCGAAGAGCTTCGTCGGTACAGGGTGTGTCCGCAAGCGCGTCGACACAAGAATAAATAATTACCCACAAAACTGTGTCGGTACAAGTATGCCCACAGGACTGCGTCGGCACGAGAATAATAAATCATATACCTGCAGAGCTGCGTCGGTATAGAAGTGCCCGCTGATCCGCGTCGGCAGAGAAGAATGCCCGAAAACCGTCGGCATTGAAAGTTTGAATGTATAGGTGCCCGCTGAACCGCGTCGGCACAAGAATAAAAGAGCCAAACTGCTCAGGAAAGATTCCCAAGCAGATCGTGCCAAACAATCTCGCAGTCTCAGGAATTTTGACACACCCATAAGGATGTATCCAGCACATTGTGTGTGGAAAGGGTTGGGACATTCTGAACAACCTCTTGGTGGGAGGTTTAACATGCAGATACATGCCCAGATAAAGAAACCAAAGAGAAGAATTTTACGGCAAAAGGAACTGCCGCAAATCCAAATAATACAACACTCAGCGTAATTCAAAGCTGTAAAGGTGAAGCTAGGTGTTGAAGAGCCCATAAATTGTTCTCAAGTATAGATCTCGATTGAAGGATTCTTCGCGTTCAAGCAGAAAGCATATCTTATCCCGGATACAGTTAGGATACATTGCGTGACAAAGCTTGCCCCATCCATGCTAGAAGGCTGCCAGGAAGGTCCAGGGACTAGATAAGAGTGAAAAGATAGTGTCGCCAGGACTCAGTCAAAAAATCTGTCTGCGAGAGACAGGGACCACCGGGGAGCCATGGATGTTGCGAGCAGAAGAAAAGATGTGACTTGTAACCAAAGTCACAAGTCATGTGCATCGTCCTCCATTCAGTCGTTTACCTTATCTTACGCTTATGCTAGCCGGAGCAAGCTCTCGTAGCTTCAGCTGGCAGTTTGGCAGATCGTTGGATTCCGATGACTTCCGGGTTTGTCCGGGTGGATACCAGCTTACTAAGCGGTGTAATGGGAAAAAAGATAAGTACGAGATCCTGCCGGGCGCAGCCATGGCCCTCTACCCCCAAGTAAATACGTGCAAATTTGGCCCACAGCCCAGTTCACAATATCCGTCTCGGGTTCCACGGTCATCATCAGCGCCCAGTGCAGAGATCCCGAGATCTGTTTAAACTTTATGGCTCAACAAGTTGAACAACCTCTTCTCAAAGGTATGTTGTCGAAGCACTGACAAAACCCCGCGCGGTATCGAGCGTACCGGAGCACAGCATTCAAGGTCTATTGCTTGTCGCGGGGCTATCGGGCTGATCGGCCCTTTGACCGACCATGGCACTTACACATTGCTAGACTATCTCTCTGCATTTGAGTCAATTATGACGTGTTCAACTCTGTATTCCTTTATAAAAAATCGAATCACTTCGGCCGCCGCAGTCTGGCGCTGTGAGGGGAATGGTCTCTGGGACGGACACTTCTCCCATCTGTCCATCAGCTCAGCACTTCTATTCCCACTTCTGTTTATTCACTGGATTACGCAGGACGATTCCAGCGGCTGCGCTATGCGTGTTAATGTAGGCGCTGAGATCTGATGCATCACCGACTTTGCTGCAATTGATGCGTAATCGACTTGAATTTCAGATATGACCACATTGTGTGCATCCCCGACGAAGTCAGTATTCTTCCTGCGCAGTTTTCCAGAACCTTGCTCATGTCATCGCAGGTGGAACTCATATGGAAAAGGCGTTGGGGAATTGCAAAAATTATCTACGTGTGTCAACTTATTGACTCACCCGGCAGTGATTAATCGATTGGATTTCAAGCTCTGGAATAGATATTTCAGTCTTGTCACGATCAGGTAGGAATATTTCCACAGTATCGTACCCTTTGTAACTCCATTGTCTTGTTCAGCCTGAACGCTAGTGGTGCACTCTGATTGCACTCTTGATTGGTAACGGAATATATATCCCCTGCAGTCATTTTAAGAGAGATCAAAACAACCAGCGTGAGTGGTTTCCGATGACATGCACGACAGTGACTCATGACAATGTCAGGTGTACGTTGGAATTAATACTCACAAATAGTTGGGGATTAAACTGCCTTGTTTCCGAAGATGTATAGGCTGGCTTCAAGTGCGCTCCACTTGACTGGCTTCAACTTGAAATTGATTTGTTTTTCTAGGTTCAAGGGTCGACGTCAACTGTGCTGATCACAACAGTAGACATCGTTCTCATGCTCAGGTATGTTCCTTCCTTTTGTACTGGTCCTTCCCTTTCCTCTGTCTTGCTTTCTTAGAGTTTGGATATTATATGGCCGACCTCGATTGCTCATCTATGTCTTTGCGTCCTTTCTCTTCTGTGAGAATTAATCCTGCCTACCACAACTTCTGTGTATGCTCAACAGACTTGTTCTCGTCGAAGCGGAAGTTGGGACCATGTACGTAGAATTTTGATGTACGCACTCGGTTCAAAGACCGATGGAAATCACAGGATCGCGGTCGATATCTTTGCTTATGCACAGATGAGAGGTCTGCCATGCCACTAATTCCACTTCAATATCTCATGTCTTGGTTGCAGAATATGTTCACCTCGGGTAACTGAGCTCCGATGATTCGCGTGATCTCCGGCTTATCAAAGCTAGGTCACTCATAGTCTCGTTCCCGACGTTATAGGGCAGTCGCTCACTGGCGCTCGCAGGCAGTGCATCGGCGGTCCACCGGACCGCTCGGAATGATCCGAGGCAGATTTTGATGGAATTTGATGGGGGAACACTGCCCTATAACGTCTGGTGCAGCTTGCATAGGAACCTTGCGATCCAGTCACACTTTTGCTAAACTCTTCACTTGTGCCTCACCATATCATATTTTGGCCGCAAATATTTTTCCAATGGCTTCCCTGTTCTATTACCTTCATACTCATACCCAAAAGTCCATCCCTTCTCCTTTTCACATGTTGTTTTATGCACTCTAGTCAGGAAATTGTATTTTATTGGTATGCATCGACTGGGAGCCTCTGTGTTCGGAAAACTACCTCTATAAATGTTGAATATTTATATGATGCCTGTACCTATGAGTTTCAGCTGCCCAACAGCTGAAGTTGGCATGTTTTCTGACAGTGCACAAATGTTGAGTTCCCTCAGTTTTCTTCCCTGAGCGCGTTTCTCCATGCCCCCGGGGGAGATTAAGGTCTTGAATACTTGTTTTGAGTGTATGATGTACTTGTATACATTGTAAGGGACCACTTTGTGGGGGGCAGTGTTCAAAACGAGCTCTGTGTTCAAGTTGTGACAAATGTGACAAATGCCACAGATCACATGGTTTCCAAGCGAGGTGCACCAGATGTTTGGGTGTGGGTTCTCGCGCGTCTTTTGCATCATTTTTTTGACTCTGCTTTCGGACTCCGCCACACCCAAACATCTGGAGCCGAGATTAGGTCACTCATCACGGGATGCTACACCTACTGTACTATTTCGACCAAGTCTTCAGCCTATGTCATGTGTCACCCTAGGTCTTCACTTTTGCAAGTCTTCATTCCTCGGCAATCAGGCCAACATTACCATATATTGAAATCCGGCGGATGCCGGAACGGAAATTTTGGCGTTTTTAGGCCTATTTGAGCCTCAAAAACCCGCCGTCACCATCACCGAGACCAAAAGTCTTCAGTTCAGAGGGCCGCGTCACGCGTCACCCGAAGACTTGGTCGAAATAGTACAGTATAGTAAGTGATATCTGTGAATGAGTTTCCACAGTTCCTGACCCTCTATGCCACCGCTCCACTGGTCGTGGTAAGTGTATTCCGATCTTTTGGCGCTATCTGTGGATCAGATCCTTCGCCAGACATCTATAATGTTTGGTATGACGCTCTACAAGTGCTGCATTACACTATACTGCAACGATGCAAACATGATGCCGTTGTGGAAACTTTTTCTACGGACGGGGTGGTGTGGTTTATCGCAGTCTTTGGTGAGTTGGTCCATCGGTTTGTGTCGCATGCCCTGAGCAGACTTGATGTTCAGCTGCAGCTGGCTCGGAGCTCTCGATATGGACGACATGTCGAGAGACTCTCAAGCAACTGCTCCTCTTGTGTGTTTTTATTTCAATTCCCTGAATTCCCTGCTTTATCGCTCATCTTTCCTTGACCCGCAGACCAGCACTGGTGTAAGTGTTGTATCGTACTCTTCTCTTGTTCCTGCCACATCAACAATGATCCAGAGTATATTCAATGGTCTCCTCTCGAATGCTTCTTAACATCAAAGAGATAATGTGCCACAAGAGGAAGCAAGTTAGCATGAGTAGAAGCATTTCAGGGGGGTCCATCGTATTTCCATCGGTCTGATGTATACCTGATGAACGTACTGCACTGCTAGTAACTACTTTCTCCAACAAGCAGCAAGTTGTGATTGAACATGCCAACCAGCGAGCAAATCCTCGATACCTAGACACACACATGCACACACTGGCACTGAGCCATACAGGTTGGTGAGACAATATTTGGGGAACTGAGGGTGAGGGTTCCTGGGAAACAGTAACAATCACTGACACATGTCGAGACTTGTGCGGACCCACCAGTGTATGCCATTAGGGACATACACTGCTCAGGTGTGTTGTGTCAAATCACTGTGGAGTACGATAAAAGGACACTGAGTCACTGATGCGCAGTGGATTGTGTTCCACAAACAAATCTCCTTCCGAGGAACGCACGACGATGGGCTGCGATTCATTCAGAGTTTGGACTGACAAGCGGTGGATGAGTAGCTTCTCACATTCGCGACAGTGCCTGTAAGCGCGGTGGCAAAAATTATTGCCGCAGAATTGAGCTTCATTATGGAATGCGGGTGAGGACTATCTTCATCGCAAAGTGTTTATTGGGGCTTTATAATGACCAGCAAATGAGATGACAGACAGTGTGTAAGAGGTACACGTCTCTCTGGGGTGGGCGGGGTAACAAATGTTTTGAAGTCTCCTTTGCATTTCTTCAAGGCAGTCTGGCTTGAAAAAGCACTGTGGATAAGAATCACCTGCCCTTTCATTCGAAAAATGACAGCCGATTCATCCAAGTATCACTGAGATGAATTTCAACGGTCTTGGAGAGAGGATGTCGGCCCAATCTGAATAGCTCGATTATTGAGGCCAAATCCGGTAGAGTACTTGCTGAGTGGAAGGCCGACTCACGAGACTGAAAGTGACTCAGGTTAGGCAAGACTCGGAGCTCCACGGGACATTTAAACTGTCAGAAGGTGATAGCTGTGCGAACAAAGTTGACTCGATGGACCTGTCCATCACAGTTATAAGCTTTGCTTGCGTGGAGATGCATCACGAAGGTGGGGACATCAGGAAAACCGTAGCCGAGATGTACCTATGAAGCATATGCAGCACTGTACAGCACTTGCATAGCACTCCATAGTACAGCATAGGTACATCCCTTCCCGAAAGTGGTCCCCAGTACTGCATAGTACTTCGCAGCCATTTATGGTTTTCCTGATGGTCTGACGGTCAACTTTGAGTCGAGACAGATAGTGGCACTAAATTTATGAACCTGATGAGTAAGCGCAAGAACCTCGTTCTGATAGTTGAGTCCGATGTCCGAAATTCGCGAATACACAAGTTCTGAGCGTCAAGCGCGAGGTACAGGGAGAGATTAGGAGGCTGTGCCTGTTTGTTGCTGTTTCTCACGTCGGAGTTTCGAATATGACCCATGGGGCTGTGCAGCTGTATTCATTCCTTTCCATCTGCGCTCCTCCGCAGTGGCTTGAAGTTTAATCCCCAGTGCCTTTCTCCTACTTTGGTTCATATGCGAGTATCTCATTCCTCTCAGCAATCTGGAATCGTGGACTGATGAGTTCCGAAAATCTGTGATTCAGAAGATCAATTGCGCATCTCGGGCTCCAACCGTCCATTTGGTGGACTCTATTCAACCCCTGATGTGTCGACTCTCTGGTCCGAATGCCAGGATTGTTGTTCCGATATCAAGAGCCATACTCTACTCCGTTGTTTCGTTCTCTGGGCAACCACAATTCTCTGCAACGGACTAGTACTTTATCAGGTCCGCCGAAAAGAAGTCCTCGTGGATCGTGTTCCAGCTCCATCCTCAAAGATAAAGGAGGACGAGATGGGGGCGGTGTTCGCCCCCCATCGAGCTGCGATCCGAGAGATTCAGAGGGTTGACCACATTTCGGCGCAGCGCGAAAACCTCTGCTGTTCACTTATTATCAAACCCCCTTGGCCTCCCCCACTCTGACATCCCAAAAGGGGAATGCTTACAAATAGATAACATAACACTGACGGTCAGTGCACAAAATCCCCCACTATGACATCACGTGATCACTTTCCCAGCTTGTGTTAGCCATTCCGATGTCAGTGTTCACACTGAGAAATTCTGAAACCAAGTTCATTGTCATGTCCTTGGTTCTATTTAATGGCACAGAGGGACTGTGTGTTTACAGAGTGATTTTAATTATTTCTTGTTTGAATTTAAGCTATAAAAAGCCTTAAGAAAGGTCAGTTTGACAATGTACATGTTCAAAATAAAGTCCGTTTGCAGAAAAATTTGCACCTCTGCCCCATCAATTTTAAGGTGAATTTGAGTGTATATGCTGTCATTTTCTGCTCAATAGTCTTGTATACGCATTTAGAGCAACATTGATGCTGCCATAAAACCTTCAAATACATATTACTGCCAACTATTTTCTGTGAGAAAGGTGAAAATAGAGGTGAAAAGCAACAACCATACATATACACCAAGTGGAAAGGGTAATAGCGGAAAGTTTGAAGAAAAAAGGATCAAACACGACCTATGAGGTTCGAACCCATACCACCTGATGATTAGGTAACAAGACACCGTCAATACTTAACCACTACAGCACGGCAACCATCTTTAATGGTCACAAACATTGCACTATGTGCGACTCGCCGTCTCGGCGAAGAAACGGCACATTGGTCAGCATTTGTCCATTTTAGGCAATGTCAGAGTGGGGGAGGCGTGTGGGAGCTCTTATTATCCGTGTAAGGGCAGGGGTTCCGATCATCCTTCTCGTAATTTACTCTCATCGATTTTGTTTTTATAATATCTGTGTATCATGTACGCAACCTCGCTGCTCTTCGACCTATCAACGGGGAGGGTTGCATCGCGTTGAGGCACAGAGGCAATGCAAGGTGATGCCCGAGTCCGACAGGTGACGTAAAAGTGCTGTCAATACCATGACAAGCAAAAGCAGCTTTTGCTTCACGCACTCATCCTGTTAGCCTCAGGAATGCCGTCTTCCAGTCCTCAGGCTATTTCAGATCCCAGCCCCGGCCCTCCACCCCTTCCCACGGAACTTCTCCTCGAAATCATTTCGTATTATTACCATTGCGCCCAAGGTGATACCCTTATCGGCCGATTCGAAGTGCTGCGTGCACTCTCCCAGACATGCAGCAGCTGGAGGAACATATTCCTCCCTTTGACATGGGAACATATCGAAGCGACTGGTCCCCGGATGAAGCTACTGGAACGACGCATGACCGGAATTCTCAAGACGCCCAGTCTCACGCGCTATGTTCGGTAAATGTCGTATTTATCCCTGCATTTGATGCTCACCAGACTTGTCAGAACTCTGGTTGTTTCCCTCCAAACATCATCGCTGGATCGCTGGAACTTGATGACCACGTTTATCCGTTTCCTGCTTTGCACGCCACACCTACATACCTTGCGTATTCTCGCGATGTCGCCGGAGCATTCGGGAATCTTTTCCACGGCATGTGAACCACATAAATTTCCTGCGGTTCAGACACTGGCTTTACCTGCCTCGCTCTCCCGGATGCTTAAATGCTTCCCCAACGCGCGCTCCCTGGCCTGTGCTGAACCTATTTCTACCTTCGGTTCAATGACAATGTTAAAAGCAGCCAGCAAAGCTTTACTGAGCGTGGAATCCCTCCAAAACTTTGTTCCGACACGGCAAGTCATAGAATGTGAGATGCACCGCTTTTTAAACTGAGTTATCAGTCGCTCATTCCACTAGATATTGCTCAAAACTTTCCCAACATCCAAAGTCTGGTATTTGGTCATATAGGGAAGGTCAGTTGTGATATGTTCAGTGAAATACCACTCTCGCTGATGGGCCACCGTAGGAGCATCTCAGCCCACTCAAATGTCTGAAGGATCTGCGATCTATCGAATTCCGCCACCACATATACGAGGGGAACTTAGAGAACCTAGTCGACGCAGTGAAGAAGGTGTTGCAAAGTTCACCGGAATACGAACAGAGTAATCTCCGGGTCCAATATCGCTCCACAGACGTGGAATATGAAGAGATAATCATTGTCGAAAATGGCAAGCTAGCAGCAATATTTAGAAGATTCCGCACAAAAAATTAACGATTTTCATCTAGCATAAGTGGGAAGTTCGGCTAAATCCCCGGTAGTACTACTGGCGTTCATGGGAAGATGTATTATAGACCTCTGCTCGTTTCGATCGCTCTTTGTGTAATGTCATTCGAAAGTTCGAAAGCACGATACGAACTCACAAAGACCATAGTCAGACAAATCACTGACATCGTCAGGGTCATCCACCCAATATCAGGAATCTGGAGTCCCCGTGGTCCGAAGGTTCGTCAGTGTTGGTCGAATTCATACCTTCTATTTCGCCGTTGTCCTGCATGGCTATGAATCGCTCCGCCCGAACCACGTACCGTCACCCCCACTCGCGCTGAGTTCCCAATCATACACATAGTCCTCTACCGCGAGCATCACAAACCGTGGATCGTCGACCGCAAGGAAGTTGCAGACGTTCTGTAGCGCCTCCTCTTCAAAGCCTTCCCATTGGTTCGCCAGTACTTTGAGGCTGTGGCAGTTGTCGAGGACGCTGAAAGACCGAGAACGAGATCCACTTTTTCATGCAGAGATGCGTGAGGTATGGGAGCTGCGCAAGAACCGACCACGTCTCGCCGTCCCCATCGATGTATTTGATCTCCTCAAACAGGGTCATATGAGTGATGTTCGCAAAGGAAGACCGAGGCTGTGGGAATTGTCGAAAAATCGTGACATGTAAGTAACCAAGTGCCGCAACGACGACATAGATTCGAGTATGGAGAATAGCTCGGGATCCCACATCGTCAACGAGAGGTCGACAACCTTCTTACAATCTAGTAGGATGTTCGTGTGAACTCAGAGATCGCGGAAGGTGTGGATGCATAGATGCCGCACGGCCGCCCCGCAAAAATCGGAGCCTTCTTTCGCAACAATTCTAAAAAGCTAGCGGTAGGCATGCGCCGTCTATAATCTGTGAATACAACCACCCGATGCAGAAATGGAAGTATCCTATTAGAGAATTGATCAGAAATATTGTTCATGAAGCCTGTTTGCATATGCTATCATTTTCTGCTCAACAGTCTTATATTTGCATCTAGTAGAGCAACATTGATGCTGCAATAAAACCTTCAGATATATATTAGTGTTAGCTAATTTCTATGGGAAGGAGAAAACGGAGGTGAAAAAAACAGAATCCCACCTGGCACACGCACACTTCGTAACCTATTTTTGATCATAACTTGATCATAAATAGTACATTTGGCCTGATTTCAGGGTCAATCGGCGCGCACGGATCATTCGCACTGGTCGATATATCATTCTGACGCAGTTGTGGTCAAATGCGGAGGGGCGGGGAAAAAGTACCCAAATTTTCCCGATTTGAAAACCCTGATGAAAAACGGGTGCAAAACAAAACGGCCTCGACTGCTCAAACCAGCGGGATTCAATGCAAAATCCCTTTGGCACCAATAAACTACTATCACAGACGGGGATCCTGGCCACCTTAGAGTTTTTGACTGATACCTAGCCATCAGCCTACTGTACTGTATGCATTGTCAGACAGGGAATTAGGGAATGGATACTGCACATCATTTGAGCCCCATTATGTGAATTTCCATGGCGTTTTGATAACGCAGTGAATATGTTTCAGAGAACAGTCCAAAAAGGGTAATTGACAGGGTACCTGGCCAGTCGCGATTACACGTTGGTGCAGCCATATTTGGGGGGGTCCCACGCATCTTCAAGCTTCATTAGGCAATCGAAAGTACAATCCGTGTATTCAAAACATAGAATACACCTCCAGTTGTAGTTAAACTGCATGGGTTTGACCCCCAGGTAATGGTAAAACCGATACTCTCAGATAGTTGAGCTCCACGCAACAACTACAGGGCATTACAAGACAAGATGAGTTCTAAGAAAGTTAGATGGAATATTTTAAAACATACCTAAGCCAGAAACTCGTAATCCTGGGTCCCCCCATCATCTTCCTGGAATTTTACATGTTGGCATGCCAAAAAATGGGTGATTTGAGGAAATGAGCAACATTAGACGGGGATAAATTAGATAAAATAGATTTAGGTATCACAAATTGAGGATTGCACTATGTTGGATGTGCATACCAAGTTCCGAGTCTTTGCGATTCCGTGGTCTAGCAGTAGGGAGGTTGCGGTGTTAGTTTCACGCAGGCAGAGCAATTTCGAAGGCCAGAAATATGTTAGAATAGATCACCACAAGAGGGAAAATGTGCTTTAAACAATCCCAGGCATCAGACAGACCAAACGAGCCCAAGACGTGGCAAAATGAAGAAGAATTGGTGAAGAACGAGCGACAGCCAGTTTTGGACGGTCAAGAAATTCTTACGTCATCCGGCAATCACGGCAACAAATGGCCCGCAACTTCTGATCAACTCAGTGATGGTCCTAAGGCCTTAAATATCGACCTTCAGAATTTCTAAGGCCTTAGGGCTTAGGTTAAGGCCATAGGGCTTAGGCGATCTAAGCCCTTAGCAACCCAAAAAGGAAATTTATTCTCAGTTGTATATAGAGCTTCCCGCTGCGCTGCGCCAGCGATTTCATGCAATTTATTTTCCCCTGTCATCGAATGAGTCTTCTGCTACATCGAGCTCGACCATAACGCACATGTACATCTCCTCTTCCTCCCTAGCACGACATGATACTGGGGTCCAGCAGGAAGTGCGGTTGTGCTTGTTGTTGGTCCCGGTACGTGGATAGAAGAATTCCCAGGAATCCCAGTGTGGTCCTCCCTCGTTTCACATGATGAGGCAAAATTTTCAGTATATTTCGTAAGTCACACGTGATGTCTAAGGCCTTAGGTCGAGAATCGGCCTCAACCTAGGCCTTAACCTAAGGCCTTATTTAAGGCCTAAGGCCATAGGTTCAATCTAAGGCCTTAGGTCTTAGGGCCAACACTGGATCAACTTATCACTTTGCCTCAAAATTTTGTGCGGACGTGCGTCTGAGGACCTATTCCAAGAGTCGACTACGAAACTTTTGCAAAAGCCACCCCTGAAGCCTCTATACACCAAGTGGCCAGGTTCCCCGTCGGTGATAGTAGACCCAGATGGCTACTAGATAAACAATACGGGGTGGCTTCAAAAGGCCAAAATATGTCGAAAAATGGCACATCATTTTTGACCCGTTTTTCCTGGTTCCGTAGGTAACCAGGTCTAAGACAGCTAATTGTCTGTCTGTCCGAATTTTCGTTTTATGAGTTTTATCCCACGCCCACTCATTGGCCAGTCACCGGCCATCACCGACAATCCCACTGTCACTCGGATCAAACTCAGATCACGGCTTGATTATGAGTGTGAAGGACCACTGAAGGCTTTGTCAAGAATGTTTAAGAAAGATCCACCAGTAGAGCCATGCAATCAAGCCAAGTAGAGTATTCCATGCATTCACTAGCAGGTAGGATCATGCACTCAATTCAAGCAGAGTAATTCACGCATTTCAATCTTTGGCAAGCACAAGAAATTGTTCTGTGTGATTCACTCAGAGAAATCAGTGAGTAACTCAGTTCTGGCAAAAGGGTAAGGGTTCTACTGACATTTGAGTGAGAAGTACTGAGGATCCACATTACAATCTGTGTGGCAGTAGGGTCAAGATGTATTTGCAAGAGCAGGGGTGAATAGTAATGAAAGGAGAGAGAGGTACCGCATGTACAGCCACCCAAGGCAACACCACATTGATGCCACAGTCACCCATCACATTTTCATCACACATGTCACCATTTGGCATCGGCTGCTGTACACTGCACAGTGCACACCAGTAGTATACACAGTGAAAGACTTCAAGGCCCAGAGGGCCAATGTAACAAGCCTACACAGAATCATTGGTGTTACTTATAACATGACAATGTATCCACTGAAGGAACCAGATCCGCCCAGAGGGCAATAATATGACAGGTTAGAGCCCTAAACAAAGTAGGAAGGGTAAAAGGGGAATAAAGGATATGGTAGATGAAAATGTACCGGTTTGAACCAGGAGACCCAACTTAATTAGGTGATAACCTGGCTGGCCACTCAACCACTAGAGCATAGTGACCTTTCCTTGATTTGTTGAACATTACAATATGATGTCTATGCAGTCTCAGTGAAGAGCAGCGACAATGGTCAGCATTTTTTATGAGTACTTATGTTTACATTAATACTCATTCTTTTCATAATCAAAAGCATGATGTATAATAGTGTCACAGGAGTGTCCTTGATTATTTTGGAGCATTTAGGGTGTCTCATCTTGATGCAATGGATACAGTCATCAAAAGACAATCAAGCGCAGCCCTGTGTGGCTTGTGCATGTCCATCTGATTGCCCATCTGAACCCTGCTGCCCTGTGCACTGACTTACAAAACTTCCCCTCACCCTGTGTTTGGTATGTGACGAGACCTGTGTACCTAAACAATGCATGGTGGATTGCAAGACTCCAATACAGGCAGCATAGGCACTAAGGGATTGACCTCGCAGTGCCCACCTGGTGGTGTGTGCTATCCCAGTGCCTGCCTCACAAAGCTCTCGCATGCATGCTGCAGCCTGCACCAGTCTCCCCATGCACACCCGACTCAACCACACTGCACACCCCAACTCAGACATGTCTGTGAGGGAAGCCACATGGCTTGAGGCTGCACCACCCAGAAAGCGAAGGCGGCATGAGCTGAGGCTGGGACAGCGGTGACTGGGGGGACCCACTTCTCAAGAGATACACCCCCAATGGCCACACAGGAAGTGCGGCACAATGGCCACCCCATGGACTCATGATGCCCATGTCCAACAAAGCAAAGGTGCCATGTGTATGCGGGAATGCCCATGCTGCTCAGTAGCATGTTTGCGATGGTGGATGCAGCAGCGCAGATAGACAGTGGGAGAAACGATAGAGGGAAAACAGAAGAGGAGAAAGGAAGAAGGTGTGGCTGCACCTTGCTTGACAAGCACTGGGACATGCAGTCAAGGTGGACAGTTCCTCTCGCTCTAGGGGATGGATACAAGCACATTAAACACCTTCTGGAACTGCAGCATGGCAAGTTCGGTGATCACAGACACATTAATGCTTGCAGCACTGACAGACATAGTGCCAGGCAGAGCAAGTAGGAATAATGACAGGTTTGGCAGGGGTGGGTCAGTACATTGAGCATGTTGGCAGTGGCCAACTCATGCCCCAGTATGTAGCAAGACAGTCAGTGATGGAAACCCACAGGGGTTGTTCAGGTTCCAGGAGCAAAGGGTCCATTCCACCACCATTAGGAACTGAATTAGTACAGTGCAGGCAACACAGCAAGTATGCACACAGGTGTCTAAGTCGCTGCTGTTGAGCACCCACAAGTGGTGTCGCCTGAGTCGTGTCACCTGAATGCACTTATCAGTAACCCTACAAAGTTTGTTTAAACACCCTGCATCTCAACGTAAAACCATGTTCAAGCAATGATTTACTTAATATGCCTTTAATCATGGTTCAAACAGTGTTGAAACATGGAGCAAAAGAAACACAGGGGGTGGGGTTCGAACACACACCAGCCAAGAATTGGACACACAAACTTTCAGCAAGGTTCCAACTGAGCCAAAATCACATTTATGACAGTCCACGCAAATGCGTGAAACACCGCAGAAACAGATAAGGTTACTGTTTCAAAGTACAAGTCCATCACACCTTGAGCAGCAGTGATATTTAAGCAGTTCAACGTCAGTTCAGAAGTCTCTCAAATGCTAGTTACCTTCAATGCATTCAAAACGTCCAAAATTCCATGGGGACATCAGTTTGTTTTTCATTTGTAGTCAGTAACTCGGGTGTCAAGTTGAATTTCCTTGTCTGAGTTGCGGGGGTTGCATACAGAGAGGCACCGAAGTATTGCAAGCACTTGTTCTGCTCTCTCTTTCAATACTTACTATGGTTACATGGTATTGAAAAAGAATTCAGTCCACAGTTCAGGAACAACACAATGATACTTGTTAAGATTGAAAACAGAAATCAGACATGAATAAGGCTGTGCTACTCCGCAGCCCTACATCGGTTGCATGGTCTAGTGGTTATCCTGCTCTCACTTGTCCTCACTTCAGTTTCCAGAGAAACCGGGAGGTCCCAAGTTCGACTCCCCTGGGTATCTGGAATTTTTAATTTTGTTCCATTGAACAGTGTTTAATCAGTGTTTGAACATCGTTTAAACCCTGTTCGAACATTGGTTAAACCCTGTTTGATCACATTTTGAACCAAAGACTGATTAAACACTGTTTGTTCAACCCCAAGGTTCAAGCCCCTCACCCTATGGTGGTTCCCAGGTGCCTCCATGGTGATGGACACCATTAAATAAATCATTGCTTAAACAGGTTTTTACGTTGAGACACAGATTGTTTAAACAAACTTTGTATAGATTTATCACTTATAATGGTTTATTCTAGACCAGTGACAGATCTCTCTATGAAGAGGCAAATCATCCATAGAGACCAGTCAATCTGAGTTTAAATCTCCATATGATGTGGTCAGATCATGTTTTCTGTATGTGCTTCTCATGAACACCTCTACCAGGGCCGACATCCAAAGGGTGGATACTCCCATTTTGTATCTCTTGGTACAGAATTATACTTGAGAAACTTATTTTGGACCTTTTGACAGGGGTTTTGCAGCATATCACATCAGCATTGTTATACAAGTGAGAACTGTGGTCTCGTTGATCCCAGAAGCGTGAAATTGACATAAAATATTTTAATATTCATATGAAGGGAATAGAACAAGTTTGAGGCATTCTCATGTGCTTTTTAACAACTTTGGGGGACATCCACCTGCTGAAAACACGATTTGATCGGGCAATATGTAACTTGAAATTCAGATCGACTGGTCTGTCTACCAACGAGCTTGCCTCTCACAATAGATTGATGCACACCGTGGCCTCCACTTTTGAGTTGCTTCCAAGTTCACACACAAATGGACATAACATCCAGTGAAAAAGCTATGATAGACAGTTGTGGACCTTCCCCCATGATTCCCTTGTCATTCGAACTCAGTCACCCCCATGCACAAGCTATTCTGTCTGCCATCTTATCTTCAGATATACCCATACTAATGCCCCTGCTGTTGTCAACCCAATTCGACCCCAAACACCCTGGCCCTTCCTGCGAGACCATGCTCTGCCACACAGCTTTAGAAAAAAAACCCCATTCCCTCACATATCTCCTCTGCCTCCCTCCTTCCTTGAGGCACAATGTCACACCTCGTCTATTAAGTGCCTGTGCAGACGACCTCCAATGCTACAAGGTCCTCATCACAACACATCCTCATGTGCTCAATTTTGGTCTGGGCCACTCCAGTGATGTCTTTGGATTTGCAGTTTTCCCTGGGGACACCGAGTTCATGTGATTCACTGTGAATGAGCTCACATGGGGGGATAGATCCTAATCAAAGTGATGGCTTCGCTCATTGTCCTGTGCTTGAGTTGGCAGCGTCAGTGTCAGACATCTCAGTATTGGTCTGTCTTCTTAAAGGCCGTGGCCTTGTGAGGTTAAAGGGCATGAATGCCATCAAGGCAGCAATCAGGGCCAACCAAACGGACAAGCTCAAGGCTTTGCTTGATAATGCCCCTGAAGGGGCTGCAGCCATTGTTGATTGTCAGCCCTTGCCCGATGGTCTAAATCCCTGGGACATTTCTAATCTGGAGGAGAAGGGGTGGGATGTTCGTAATCTCCACTTTGCTGTTGTGCAAGAGAATGAAGAAGCTGTCCAGATCTTATTGAAAGCTGGGGCCAACCCAGATATCAAAGATGCGAGCGGAAGGACAGCTGCTGGTATTTTAAACCCGAGCCATATTGGAATATGCAGGATGCTGGTGAGAACTGCTGAGGATAAAATTCAGAGGCAGGATAAATCAGCAAAGATGAATCAAAGAGGATGCCAGGTCATGTAAATATGTTGATATCAAGTGTTACAGTTGTGCCCTTCATCAATGCTTCATTGTCCGTGTCTGTGATACAGCCCAGCCAACAAAAAGCAATGATTGCACTGCAACAGATGTCAACGAATCATGCAATATTTCTGTAGCAACAGACAGCATAGAAGCAATTTATTCAAGTTATCTACAAGCAGCCTTCCCACCCCAGAGGGGATCTTCACCAGGCAAGCAAGGGAAGTTCCAAAAATTGCTGAAAGCAGAAGCAGACAGACAGTTAGGATATTATTTGCAATCAGCAAAAGACTATGCCTTGGTACAGGACCTCACTGGCAATAGTATGTGCTCAAGCACAAGAGATAAGGATCTGGAAGAGATGTGAAGGTGGGAAAATGGTGCATGGACCAAGGAGGGCTGCACATGAAAATCTGTTACACATGTTTAATGATGTTCAGTGTTACAGTGTTTCGGCTGAAGGAGTTTCTGAGCTTGATATTCATGTCCACGAAATTCCACCCCTTACAAGTCAATAATAACAGATTGGTGGTCACATTTATATGTATCTTCTCGATCCATTGCACAGTCCGATAACCCATACATATGTGCTACAGCTTATAAGTACATTACAGCTCTTTGCAGAACTTAGGGTGTGGGCAATTTTTTTTTTTCCATTTTGGGTCATTTTTGATCCTCTCGCATGTATTGTGGTTTGCAAGCCAATTCTGCTTGCCTTGAAAATCCGCAGGAGATGACATCCTTCAAATTTTTGTTTTGTATTTTTCTTGCTTTGATTGGTCAGTTATCTTGTTTTTCTTTATATTTCCTCTGACAGGCATAGGGGTATATGTAGAGTGCTGGATTTTGAAGGATGTCACCCTCCTGCAGATTTTCAAGGCAAGGTAAATGGGCCATGCATTGTGGAAAATGGAGCAGAATTGAGCTTGCAAACTGTGATATATGTGAGAGGATCAAAAATGACCCAAAATGGAAAAAAAAGCCCGTGCCCCTAAGTTCCACAAAGAGCTGCAATTGCCAAATTGCAATCTAATGCAATTGGTGGAGAAGATATGGAACAAATGTGAGATGCTCTCAAGAGGCATGGGAAATCCATGATGCAGCTTATGCCATCTTGTTGTAATCTTGACTGTCCATGCTGGAGATGGCTATCTGGCAGAGCAAGCCAGACAATCGTCCAGACAGAACATGCCAATCATGGTGTGGAATGGTCAAGAGCAAGCTATGATGATGGGTATGGCCTCTGGCCCAAGCAAACATCTACTACACAGTCACTGACAGTGCAACTGGAGCCCAGGTCAGGATGCACTAGTGCAATGGACAAACATATCACAGACCTTCCTTTATTTAATTTACCACCAAGGAAATCCTGGACAGAACACTCACATCTATCTGCTGTGTTATCTCGGTCTGAGTAAATACCTGCACATGCACGAGCTCTATCTCGTGAGTACATTCGGGGAGACATCTGAATGCCTATTTCCACACTGAGTGCCTATTTGCTGAGTCATCATGCCTTTTGTGCTGCTGATTGCTGAGCCTTGGCAATCTGGCATCATACACACTTTGAAACTCACCAATAGTATTGAAATATACCTTGCTAACCCTAACTCTAACCCAAACCACTAACTCTAACACTAACCTACTAGCCAGAACTCTAACACAAACTGCTAACCAGTGTGGTAGGGCTGGATGGCTGGGACATGGAAATCCTTCCATGTCTTGCCTTTGGCTTTATCATCAGTTGTATGTAATCTTGCTTACCACATTTATTTTGCCCATAAATACGCACCCACCGGGCTTGGGGACAATCCATCTTCCTACCACGCTCATACTACAAGCCAGTGCGGCCAAGTGGCCAATTGTGATTCATCAACACCTCAACCAACAAAGTGATAAGCATCACCAGTGCGTACCAAGCAGTGCAAGCCCCCGAATCTCTTAATACACTCCCACTCTCATTTTGCTCATCCTCTGCTCATTTTCACTCGTTGCCCACTACACTCTTTTCTACAATCTTAATCAACCTTCCAATAGCCTCAGAAATCCCTCCAAATTCCTGTCTAGAGCTCCACCAAATCTGACAGATCACCAACCCATCTCTTGAACCTTGCCCCCGCCAATAAATTCTTCTTCAGTGGTGACCACTGCAGGGGAAAGGTCTCTTAGTGGGATTTCTTGGGTTTTCTGTGTGGTCCGTCATTCTAGCATCTCATTCTCCACCCATTCTTTGTCATGACGGTCCCTACACCACTCGCTGCACATCCTAGCACTTCCATGCTCGTCTCACATCCCCACATCATGCCATGCTTTGAGAGCGCCCCTGGATCGCCTGCAGGGTCATCTACGTCCCATTCTTCACATTCCACTGTCCATAATCCACCTTCACCTTCACCCCCACGCAAAAAGTGCTTGCGCCGATGCTTCATATGCAGTGGGATGGGTAAACACCATCTTAATCCCAGGTTCTGCCCATGCACATGGGAGCTCACCAATCACGGACTCGTTAAATTCAACATCAATGGTCATCTCATCTCGTTTGACGGATCACTGCTTCCTTCCCATGACACGCCATCCCAGTGGAGTTGCAGCGCATCTTCTCTCTCCCTGGTGTCTTACACCACGAACAACCTCCGTACCTCCACGCTGTGTTTCTAGCCCAGACCGTAGCTCCAAATCAAATCCCCTGCATGTTCCGCCCATCATATGTGTTCTTCCACCCTGCATTTCAATCCCCATCCCTTGTTCTATGTCCATTCCCAGTTCAACGCCTGAATCAGTTTCGAAATCGCATTCTCCGTCTAGGCGCAGTTTCATATTGGAATTATTCAACTACCTCATTCTTTCTCCCTCATTTCGATGACAACTCGAGGCCGTTATCAAGTCGATTGATCATGTGGATACGGGAATTGATCCATCCACCTTATGGAAACTCACTAAGCCGATTTGGGACCATCTTAAATCCTTTGTACCTCACTTATGATTCGCATTTTAGTACCTTCAAGTTTTATTTTTCACGTTCCTAGTTTTATCTGCGGCCATCCTCCTCCTTCCCTTTTCTACACCGATGTTGGGGTCGACATCGAAATCCCCCGCACTGTGGTAGAGCTGGATGGCTGGGATGTGGAAATGCTTCCACATCCTCCATTTGGCTTTACTGCTGCATGACTGTTATTTTACCTTACATCATTTGCTTAGTCAGTAAATACAGACCCACAATGCCATGCATCATCTCTCTGCTTCATTCCACCACATTTGTGGCCAGTGTAGGGCAAGTACCGAAGAGGACTCAACAGAGACCTCGCCCCCTAGTTTCTAAATCATCACCAGTGTGCTCCCTAGAGCTATAACCCCCAGAATCACCCTGCATGACACCACACTCATTTCTGCGTGATTTTCCACTCTGCCAACATTTGGCTAGACACTGAAGCCCTTAAGTACTCATGTGTTTTAACCTTTGATTTCATTTTTTTCTGCAATGGCCATCAACTCCTTGAGCACATATTTCCACAGGGGGGGGATGCAGAATGAATCTACTGCAAGACCTGTGTCAAACATCACCAAGAGGACAGGTGATGCTCACCATATTATTCAGGGACTCAGGAGGCCCAAAGGCTCTGAGGACACAAAACATTAGCAAAGGTAATGATGGAGGAAGAGTTACTGATGCAAGCATTGGCAGAGGTGGACAAAGATAAGTGCCTGGACAATGGTGCAATAGAAATTGACGACAAGGATGAGTACCAAGGATAGTTTTACTGCCAACAATGTCATTTTCGGACTGCCCTAGATGGGCATGGGAATATATGTTAAGCCCTTAACCTGCCCTTGAATTTAAGCCCTTAACCCCTCTGAAGCCTTCAAGATTTGAAAAACCTGATTTAAGGGCTTAAGGACAAACACTGACTGAGTGTGACGTAAATCAGACATAAGGGAATAATATCGGGGAGGAGATGTACACCAGTGTCTGACTTTAACCCCATCTTCTGTCATGATGAAGTAGGTCTACATCCATGGGCAAGAGTTAAGAAGCTCGGCATGGTCAAAAGCCACATACATACCATAACCATTGACAGAAGTTCAAAGAGTAACACATACCATTTCTGTGAGATCACATAGAGAGCGAATGAAGCACTAGGAGATTTGCTTAATCACAGGCCATTGAGGCAGAAAATCCGGATTAAACTGTGGATTGATTAATCAGGTTGGCCTGGGGGGGAGAGGGGCTGTGTGTTCAATAAAGATTAAATGAGGCCAATGAGGAGAGATTAATCATAATAATTAAACCATGCTTAAACTGGCTGCAAAAAGGTGACATACCATGAGGTTCAAACCCAAGACCACAAGTACTTCTTGATTCTGGACAGCAGACATACAAACCACTGAGCTATCCAGGATTAATACACAGATAAAAGGGAACTCTTCTTGGCAACAAACCACGTGGCACCCCGATCGAGACCCCAGAAAACTTCTGAAGGAGGATATATTTGGCCATTTGTACGTACAAAACAAAATACACGGTCCGAAGACCTGTCTACCGTAAAGTATGCATGGAGATATAAGATAA
The DNA here is from genome assembly GCA_029204085.1 of Mycena sp. CBHHK59/15. Lineage (NCBI taxonomy): Eukaryota > Fungi > Basidiomycota > Agaricomycetes > Agaricales > Mycenaceae > Mycena > Mycena sp. CBHHK59/15. Next base: position 185,675 of record JARGXW010000148.1, on the reverse strand, counting down.
GGGGGAGGTGACCTGCAGTCCATCCTACCCTTCCACACCGTCGATAGATGCATTGACAAGCACATCCCGCTGTTGAAACCCTCCCTATACTCCAAGCGCTGGTTCACGCCAACGCTTGGGGCCATGAAGAGGTCGAAGGAGCACCTGACATGGAGCGCATAGCGGCATCACCTCATGTCCGACCACCCTGTACACAAGGATGCTTGCATCAACTGCAAAGGTGTTGCACTAGGTCGAATGGCTGGAGAGCCTCGATTCCACCAGTGTCTTGGCAGCAAGCCGACTTGTATCCAGCCCTGTTGGATGGCAGGAGGAGCCGCATCCCCACGCTTCAGAAGCGCGACCCAAGCACTAAGGCACTGGCAACAGAAGCAGTCACCAACAAGAAGAGCACCATGTTCCACGGTGAATTTTCCCCCCCTGAAGATGCTGACCTTCTCTGTTCTGCAGAACACGGTGTACCTGCCACCTGCGTATGAGTGGAAGCCACTCTCAGATGCCCTCATCCGTTGCACCATTGCCTGACTGAAGCCATACAAGGCCACCAAGCCCAGCACTTTCCCCAACCGCATATACATCTATAACACTGATCTCCCTGTCCTGTATTTAGGTGCACTGTTCTAGTCCCTCAACAAGCTTGAGTTCCACCCTCTGGGGTGGAATCACATTGACATCCTCGTTCTGAGGAAGCCAGGCAAGATGGACTATGCTAACCCTGCAGCCCACTGACCCATCTTCCTTTCAGTGGGCCACATGCAAATTCTGCACGCAGCCAAGACAGATCAGGTGACGATAGAGGCGGAGCACACAGGCATATTGCCCAACAATCACTATGGTGCCCAGGTGGGGTGCTCGACCACAGATGCTCTCCACATGGTCATAAAGATAATCAAGGATGCTTGGCATAGGGGGGAAGTGGCCAGCATGCTATGCATGGATGTCAAGGGCACATTTCCCAGCATCGACCTTGACCAGCTCATCCACGACATGAGGATGCGAGGGGTGCCCCAGCAACACACTTACTGGATGTGTTGCCATTATGCCAGGCAACATAGCCACATCATCTTTGATGACTACACATTAGAGCTGTTTGAAGTGGATGGTGGCCTCAACCAGGGCAACCCACATTCCAGCTTCACCTATCTCGTCTACAACTCTGGCCTGGTGGAGATACCACACCTGAATAAGGATGGAACGAGTCTGGGTCACCTGTGAGTCGTTGTAGGTTGAACCGTGGGAAAACCCGCGGGTTTACTGACTTGTGGGTTCTGGTACTCATGCCTGTGGGTAGTTATGCATTCGGGTATGGATTTCAATATTTTTTTGTGCAAACCCACAGGTATTTGACAGTTTTTTCAGTGAGTTGAGGACTCTCAATTGCTACCAGAGCAACTTCTGCAAGGTTTTAGGTAACCCCTTGTAAGCCAAATAAATTCCATGTCACTCAAAAAGGGGTTCAAGAAACTAAATGATGAAAAAACCTGCAGGTACTTGCAAGTACTTGGAGGTTTCCCCAAACTTGCAAGTACTCAGATGACTTGTGGGTTTTCTACCCACAGATCCAAGTTTAGCATTTTTCATCGCAGGTACTTGTGGTCACGGATCTGAGTCACTTGCGAGTGGACTTGTTCCATGCCCTACGCCTGAAGAAGGGCAAAGCGGTGGTAATCTATGTGGATGATGATATGCTGATAATGACCAGACAGAATTTTCGAGTCACACACACAAAGATCACAGACATCATCCAGCGCCCACAGGGGATCAGCACCTGGGCGACCCACCATAACACACATTTTGGCCTTGCCAAGTGCCAGCTACTCAATGCCTCGTGGCAGAAGGTCCCACACACTTTCACACAAAACAAGAGGGTTCCTGAGCCCTGCTTTGATTTGAAGCTGAGCACCCATAAGGCGGAGTCTAGGGAGTCCATCAAGCTCCTTGGCATCCATCTCGACTGGGAGCTCTGCTGGAAACAGCAGGGCACCGTGGCCCTCGGGAAGGGACAAGACTCGCTCGAGCAGTTCACTAGGCTATCTCACACTTCAAGAGGAGTCACAGTAGCACCCATGCCTCGCCTGTACCTCTAGACATGTGTTCCCCATATCATTTATGCTGCTGATGTTTTCCTCACACTGCCCAGCCCGAATTGTGCCCCAGGGAAGAGGTGTCCCCAAAGCGCAATCATGGCCAAGCTGTGCATTATACAACAGTGGGCTGCACTTGCTTTTACAGGTGCTTTGTCATCCATCCCTACTGACATGCTAAATGTCTATGCCAACCTCCTCCCCATGTGACACCTCATCAACAAGGTACAGCACAATGCCGCTATGCGGCTCGCCACACTCCCTCCCTGCGAACCCCCATCATTAACGCAGTGAAGTGATACATGAAGAGGCACCACATGCCCCTGCATGAGCTCATGGCAGAATTCAAGGTAAAGCCAGAGAAGATGGAGATAATCGAAGCAGTTTGGAGAGGGCCAAATTGGAAATCGAGTATGGCCGTGAGTATACAGAGCTTGAAAGATGAGGCAAAGGAGGCCGATGATGGGGACAGCACACGATGGAAGGTATATACTGATGGCTCATGCATAGATGGGAAGATAGGAGCGGTAGTAATGCCATATCGCGACAGCATAGAGGACAGAGAATGCCTGCCAGGAACTCTTCTGGGAAGGGGGCCGCGACACCTGCATCATCAACAAGCTTTTATCGATACCCAAGCTCCTTCCCCCACTGTTCCATTTCATAGCGTGCACCAGCCAATTCCACACAGTCTTTGGCAACATCCCCGAGATGCCACCCCTCAATCTGCCCCGAGCCCTAACCAGGGCCTGACAAGTGTCCTGTCATGAACAGTTCTTTTATCTTATCTTAGCACTAGTTTTCCCATATTTATCTTGTAGTTCTGTAGTCTGTTGTAATGAGATCACCAGCTGGAAGCCGAAAAGGCAGAAATAGCACCAGATGGAAGGTGAAAAGCCCTGTCACATTGTCACACCATGACTAAATATGTGACAGAGTACAAATAAGGAGGTAAGGCTCCAATCATTTAGTTTTCGTGTACACATCTGGGTACACTACACGGAAAGGGTATGTAAACGTTTACAAATGTTTAAAACCGTTTATACACGGTATTTTTTTGGGAATATCAAAGTACGGGTTTTACGCTACAAATGCCATGCCACTAGCCTCTACCGCAGTCCAAAGTCGCGCGCTTGAGAAATCCAGCCTTGATCCACATCTTCGTCAACATAGCCTCCTTGATGGCGTGCGCTTTCAACAATCCGCGAGCTTCATGGCACAAGTGCCGGGATCGTGAGAAGAGTCGTTCCGCGGAGACACTTGTTCCCGGGATGGCGAGAAAGTCGCACGCCGCGTTTCTTGGATGAGAGCGAGATGGGTCATGTCAGGTTTCTCTCCATTGGTGCCGTCGAGAAGGCGATTCGATGCCTTGCGAGAGCGGGATGCCGCTGAGCCCAGGGTCTGATCATGAGCCATAGTGGTGGGAGGAAATCAAAATTTCTGACGCGTCGGGTCACTGACTGTCACATTTTATACCAGGGCACAGGGTATGCAGATGTTGAGCTGTTGAATAGCTGGTTCCGAGAGCGCCCGAGTAAAAGTGAGATTGTGAAGAGCAGAAAGGACGAGCAAAGAAACCAAATCTGTTTGCCGCCACCAAATCGGCCTTCAATTTGAACGCCACACCAGTTCCACGACTCAGGGTATTTTGAATCGTATAAACCATGTATAAACGGTTGTCTTACCGTGTACTCCCCCGGCCACATTAAACGGAAACAGAAACGGTTATTACCGTGTATAAACGTTTGCACACGGAAACGGTTGGAGCCTTATAAGGAGGGCAGACCCGTCTGAATCAAACACTACCAAAACCCACTTCAACATAGTCACATGGACACATCCTAGTATAGTAGATACTGCTGTTGTACAGCTCTGCTGTCAGTGCCAGACAGGCTGGACAGAGCTGTATAACTGTGCAGAGCTGTGCAATGCTGTAGGACTGTGCATTGCTGTATTACATTGCTGTAGCACTGCCTAAAGCTGTAGAGACTAGTAGTATATATACCTGCCTGTAGTAGTATAATTCCCCAGTCTTGAGCTGGTCATATCTCCACTAGCAATACAGTGCTCATTCGCCTCCTCTATTCCTCACTCATCCTCAGAGCAAGTGTTCAGCCTTGGGCCTTCTGCACTTCTATAGTGTGTTGGCTAGTGTGCCTGACATAAGCTCAAGACTCCTCTCCTTCCAACCCTGAACCCTTTCTCATCTCACAACCCTTATCTGGCTCTTATCAGCCTTATCACTCCCATCTCATTTTAACCTCATCCAAAAAATCCGCTAAAATCACCAGAAAATCACCAAAAATCACACCACCTCCTCTCCTCTCCATTACCTACCTACTCTCGTGCTTTAATCAGTATACAGGTAGTCAGTAAGTCACTAGGGACAAAAGAATCCTTTCTAGGGATTCTCTAAAGTGGACTGTTGGGTCTGTACACTTCAGTGGGCCAGACTTTCTCCCTCCAGGAAATAAACTGGTAGTCACTCCAGTGATCCTGGGAGAGTTACAACTGCACTTTAGTTACTAGGTGTTGACTTGCACCACTAGTGGCTGAAGAAGACCCTGGACTCCTGTGCTTATCCCTGGGACCCAAGCTACTAGTGCCGTGGGCTGACGTATCTAGCACAGGCACTGACCGGCCTACCTGCTCCCAATCCATTCACCATGCCTTCCGATGATGCCATCTATCAGCACCTAAGCCAGCAGCAAATGACTGCTCCTGCCTTGGACAATGCTAGTTTTTGGACTCTCCTCTGGGCAGCTGTTCGCACCCTCCTCCTGGCAATTGCTGAGCTGGTTGGCTTCTCCCACCGTTCTGCCAGTGCCACTGAGGCCATTGCAACTGCTGTCACCGATCTTACCTCTCTCACCTCTCCCATGAAGCCACTGAAGCTTGATTCACCTGATAGCTTCAATGGTCAGCCAGAGAAAGTTGAAGGCTTCATACATGCTTTGACTTTGTATTTCCAAGGAGTAGCCATTGCAGATGATTCCCAGTGCATAATCTATGCTCTCTCACTGATCAAGGGTGGGATTAGCGAAGTTGCAGGGAATTGGGCTGATCTGCAAAGGAAACTCATTGTTGAAGGCAGTCCTCATGCACTCAACACTTGGTCTGGTTTTGTGGCAGAGTTTACCAGCTACTTCCAGTACACATCCCCAAAGGATGAGGCACAGAAGAAGCTGTGCCAGTTGACCCAGGGTAGAAGCACTGCTGATGAATACATTACTGTTTTCAAAAGTCTTGCTGCTGCCACCCAGTTTAGTGATGAAGCTCTCTTGTGGTATTTCAAGAAGGGCTTGAACTGGCCATTGTTGCAGAAAGTGTGGAATTTGCGCCCTATACCAGTCACACTTGAAGACTGGTATGTTGAGGCATCCACAACAGACAGAAACTGGCGGAATAGCAAGGCATTTGGCCAGCAGAGAGACAGATTGCCTATCAGACAGTCTAGGTTCAATGTGAAAGCATTGAACCAAGATGAATGTTCAAAACTGCTACAGGAGCTTCAGGGACTAGGATTTGGCACAAACTCACCTTTGGACAGTAGTGCCTTTGTTGCTTCCAATGTGATGATTCCTGGCCTTGAATCTGTCAAAGAAACAGTTGCAGAATCTAGATTTCCTGAAAAGAAAGTAGAACCTGGTAGTGTTGAGTGGACAGCAAGGCAACTTCAGACTAGCGAACCCGAAGTAGCCATAGGCATTCTGGACATATGGGCTAATAGTAGACATCGAACAGAGGTCTCCCCTGAAACAATTGCAGACTTAAACAGCTTGGATGATGAACAAGTTCTTGAAGCTCTAAATGAGTTGAAAGGACGAAAGCGGTATATCCAAGGTTCTGGGAACCAGATGAACATTGAGTTGATAGCCAAAACACTCAATACCCAAAAGCGGTTCGAACTGTCTCCATTGTTGGACTCTGGTTGCACTGGGAGCTGCATAGATGTGACTTTTGTGAAACAGAACAAAATCAACACAAAGCGATATCCCAGACCCATCCCTGTCTACAATGCAGATGGTACCCTCAACTCGGGTGGCCCAATCATGGAGTACGTCGAAATGATGATCCAGATTGGCCAACACGTTGAAATCCTTCAATTTGCTGTAAGCAACCTGAGGAAGACTCCGATGTTTATTGGACATGAGTGGCTCAAACAGCACAATTCTTCTATTGACTGGGAGAAAGGGACTGTGAAGTTTGACTGCTGTCAAGCTCGTTGTGAGCCTTTAAGGGGGTGGAATGATCCTGAGTCTGATGACCCAGAGGTGGAGGATCCTGTTTTGGAAGAAGGAGATCATCTTCTCATGGTGGACTTTACCCAGGAGCTGTGCATTCGTGCTTTTCAGACAACAGCTGGCAAGGTTGCTGAAGCACAATCCAAGAAGGCCAAGCCAAAAACCTTCAAGGAAGTTGTTCCTGGCAAGTACCATGACTTCAAGGACTTGTTTGACAAAGAGAGCTTTGATGAGATGCCCCCTGTTCGGCCCTGGGATCATACAATTGAACTGATTCCCAATGCTATGAATCTGGACTGCAAGATCTATCCCCTCAGTCCAGAAGAACAGAAGCAACTTGATGAGAACTTGAAGACAGGACACATTAGACCTTCTAAATCACCAATGGCATCACCCTTTTTCTTTGTCAAGAAGAAGGATGGCACACTTAGACCAATCCAGGATCACAGTAACCTGAATGACATGAGCATTAAAAACCGTTATCCACTTCCTTTAATCCAAGAGCTGGTGGACAAGCTCAGTAAAGCTCGCTTTTTCACCAAGCTGGATGTCCGATGGGGGTCTAACAATGTCAGGATCAAGGAGGGGGACCAGTGGAAGGCAGAATTTTGCACCAACAGGGGTCTCTTTGAGCCCTTGGTGATGTTCTTTGGCTTGACCAATTCACCGGCTACATTTCAGACTATGATGAACACCATCTTCAAGGAAGAGATTGATGAAAGACATGTCATTATCTACTTAAATGACATCCTGATCTTCACTGAAACGATGGAGGAACATGAGCACATTGTCTGACAAGTATTACAAAAGCTAAGGGAGCACAAGCTGTTCCTGAAGCATGAAAAGTGCTTATTTGAACAGTCTGAAGTAGAATACCTTGGAGTGATTGTTTCGCACAATGAAGTTAGAAAGGATCCACACAAAGTCCAGGCTATTATAGACTGGCCTGTTCCACTTCAAAAACTAGATGTGCAACAATTCCTTGGTTTCATGAACTTTTACCGCTGGTTTATTGAAGGATTCTCTGGAATAGCCAAAGCACTGTCTGAACTGACTGGGAAAGGGGGGTGGAAGTGGAAACAAGCGCAGATGGAGGCGTTTGAAGAGTTGAAGCACCAAATCACCACTGCACCTGTTCTGGTTATGCCAAATGACAGTGGGTGATTTCATGTGGAGGCTGACTCATCTGATTATGCTGCTGGTGGCATTCTCTCTCAACAGCAGGAAAACGGTCAATTAAGACCAGTTGCATTCATTTCTCATGCACTGAATGAAACTGAGTGCAACTATGAGATCTACGACAAGGAGATGCTTGCAATCATGCATGCACTCTCTGAGTGGCGCCAGTACCTGCTGGGAGCGAAGGAAGTGCTTGAGATCTTCACAGATCACAAAAATATGGAATACTTCAGGAAGCCCCAGAAGCTGAATAGACGACAAGCTCAGTGGGTGGCTGAGATCCAGGAGTATCATTTTACCCTGCATCACAAACCTGGCAAGCAGATGGCTAAAGCGGACTACCTCTCGAGACGAGCAGGTCATGAGAAGGGGGTGAATGACAATGAGAACATTGTGCTGCTCAAGCCAGAGATTTTCCGAGTTCACCACCATGATGTGTCTGCAGTCAGTGATGATATCATGGCATGCATCAAGTGCTCAGCTAAGAACAGAGACAAGCTGGCTGAGCACAATCTGGGGAACAAGGAGAAGGACTGGCAAGAGTTGGATGGGCATGTTGTGACTTGGAAGCACCGATTCTATGTTCCTAGAGACAAGAGGCTGAGAGAAGACATTATTCACTTGCACCACAGCACTAGTCTTACAGGACATCCTGGAAGGTTCAAAACTCAGGAGTTGATCACTAGAAACTACTGGTGGCCTCGTTTGCAGACAGACATTCGTTCTTATGTAGATGGGTGTGAAACGTGCCAAAGATCCAAACCAAGACACAAAGCACCTCCTGCACCTCTGTCTCCAAACACAGTACCTACTAGGCCCTGGCAGATTGTCTCAGTTGATCTAATTGGACCACTTCCTATTTCACATGGCTATGATGTGGTCTTGGTCTTTGTGGATCAATTCTCTAAAGCTGCCAAGTTCCAGGCAGTCAACCAAGAGATCAACTCTAAACCAACACCTTGAAATTCCCTCATTGACAACAGCAGAGAACAACTTGAAGACATTGGATGGGAACCAGGTGTAGAGCAACATTACAAAGCTTCCACTTTTGCAAGATGTCAGAGCCTTACAGGTTATACTTTTCTTGACAGTGAAATGAATCAGATTCCAAGGCCAGTGGTGTCATTTTTTGTTCTGGTGGTTCAAATTAGTGTACTGGTGCCTCTACTCCATCTCTTACATGGATCCATGCTGGATCCCTTCATTATTCCATGTATCTTTCCCTCGACCACTGTGAGTTGAATGTTGTGACTCACCCAGCTGGAAGAAATTGGTTCGCTTGTTGCCCACTTGATACATGCACTTGATTCCATCTAGTTGAATGCTATACTCTCTAGTTGACTCAGGGTCGAATCCTGTGGCGGTCCTACTAATAATATCCCACTGGGATGGATCTTGCAGGTACAGTGCTCCACTTCATCGGGGTTTTAACAGTTTACTTGCTGGTGCTTGTACTGTAAGTACTTGTACTGAGGCAACCAGACAACCCAGCGTGACATCGACAACGGGTTTGGGCAACGCAACCTACCCAATTTTCCCCGTGACTGTTGAAATTTCGGCAACCAAAAAAAATGAACTTAGCCTTAATTCTCACTGGAAATGTGATTTTAAGCTCTTCCTCGGGGTAGAATCAATGGAAGAAGTGGCTTAGAGATTTTTGGGGGGGTTTTGAGTGGGCTTTTGGGCAAGAAAAAATATTTTCTGGATGTCACGGTCTGGAGCCAGGCAACCGAACACATTGTGACCATGACGTGGGGAGGTTTGGGCAATGCAACCACCCCCATTGTGACTGTGATGGTTGCCTCAGTACAAGTACTTACAGTACAAGCTTGTACAAGCCTTAAAAGGACACCAGATCGCCAGACCACAGGCTATGTCAAAAACACCACAAGACTTCCAAAAAATATTTTTTTGACATACTCCATTGCCTTCTAGGCATCATTTCTGTGATATATATATTTTTCATGCAGGACAAAAAAGTCAAGAAAGATGTACCAGATCACAAGTGTTTCATCATGTTGCTGATGACTTGACCCATCCATCTATATTAAGCTCCGGTCTAATTCATTTTCAAGTGGTGCTATAGAGCTGAAACAATCAAAAATAAACTACCAGTGGTGTTGGATCCTGACATAATGATGTAGGAACTTGGCTACAAGAGTTGTAGTTGGACGAGGTCCTTCAATTGGCTCATATGCGAGACTTATCGGCATGTTGGACTACATGTATTGATGTGACAGAGAGCAATTTGGTGGTTCATTTAAGCCTTAAAAACATCCATGTCCTATCACTGAAAATGCAGCATACCAACTAGTACTCAATCCCAACTTTACATCAGAAATTTTCAGAATACAGAAAGTTGAAGGCATGGGATATGTGGCAGTGCACATGTGGCAAACTCCGAAAGCCTTTCCATTTGTCCTCTGTCACAGATGTCGCACTCGATCTGAAGCTCTCCCCAAGCACCTGGAAACTCAGTATATTTTGAAGTCTGCCTGCTGGAATCTGGACTCCTGGTTGACATTAGTCAGCCAATCAATGGCCGCTACCAATTTTACTCCATGTTGCCACCCCTGCTCAGATCCATTGGGATTGGACCATCAGTCCTCCAGCATACCCTATGAAACAATTTTGTGCTCTCATGTACTAGAAACCAAGCTCTCTCACAATTAATTGGCATGACTGGGCTGCAGAAGATTGAAATTGATACTAATACAACAATTGGTTACCTGACAGGCTTACTGTACCATTTCGACCAAGTGTTCAGTCATGGGTCACAGCACTGGCTGAGCTGAACCTCCTTGAATTGAAACTGACCTACACTACTTGATGAGTGATGTGTACCCCATTTGTCCGAACACAACACAATAGTATTTGAGACTGAGGTGTGATTAGTTTGGTGATTAGTTGAGTTGAGTCAGAGTTCATCTTGCTTTGCTCAGCACATCAGTGATATTTCACTGCTGCACTCAGGTGCAGCATTTCAACAGATGAATAGCTGTTTACCAGATCCAATCTAACATTATTTCCAGCTGAACCAGTTGACCCTTCTTCTGACTCAACTGGTGGACATTGTTGGAAAACCCTCTTCAACAGCCAGAGATATAGGTGGCAGTGATGATGTGACTAGCTCTCTGAAAGATGCTGGAAAGAAGGCAGGTGATGAAAGTTTGCCTGGAAGGGTGGGAGCTAAATTGGGCCAAATGATAGGAGCAATCACCATGTGGTCATCCACCTCCTCACCACTGTTGCACAGATCCTAACACACCTCGCTGGCACCATCCCAGGTGCATCAGCTGTGACTGAAGCGGCAACTACGCTGGGACACTTGTGAAAACTGTCAAGGATGTGGGGATGCGACAAATACTTCTTCAGACTCAGACAGTTCACAGTCTTCATTCAGGTATCGTGTCTTGGCTCAGTGTGGCTTCCCATTTGACTTGGCAACATACTTACCTGGAGACACTCCTTTGAATTTGTTTCTGCATGTTGGATTTGCATTTCCAATTGATATATACATACACTTCCTTCCTGATTCTGGAGCCCTTTAGCTATTTCAACTCAGAATCAGTTTCATTGATGACAAGAGCCTACCAATGAGCATAGGTTAAACCGTAAAGGTGGACATGCATCTGACCTGAATATCATTGTAATTTCGTACCGTATTACAGGCCCTGGGAAGCCCCGTGTAAGCTAGGTCCGGATAATAGCGGATTTCAGGGCCAAAATTTGCGATTTTTCGGTCTGGATATAGGGGTTTTGAGGCCAAAATTTTGAGGATGCAGTCCGAAGATTGCGGATTTGAGGCCTGATTTCTCCAGCCTTAGCCTAATATTATCGCCCTCTGGGCAGACCTGGTTCCTTGGGTGGCTATTTTAATGTTATGTTATCAGCAAACAACAATACTTGTTTGCCTTAGTTGGAATCTTTCATGTATTCCGCCATTTTGATGTTGTTGCACGTTCGGCCCTGCTAACTGTTGTTTTATTTTTAATTTTGCAACCCATCATTCGGTGGTTATTTTAATGCAGAGGTCATTCTGTTTTTACCGCCCAAACCCATCAGGTGACTCGAAGGAACCACCACTTTTTATTGTATGGCTTTCTACCGCCACACAACCGCCACACTGCATTTTTCACATCCCTGCATGGTGCCACCATGTATCTGTCAATTGTATTGAAATTCAGCTGAAATATGTCTTCATGTACTAACTACTTGCCTCAATCAAGTAGGCACTGTATTTGACAAGAACCCTGTGCAGAACGGTCGTACTTGCGCAATGAACTGTAGAGTAAAGACTGATAATCAAAATGGAGCAAGAACTAATAAAGAGAAATCCATTTTTCATCACTTGCCAATAAGCTCTGTTCCCCTGGTTTTTTTTGGGCCTTCTACCGTGGACATTTCGACAGCGGCGGCGGGCGCTTTGATGGCAGGCACGGGAACATATCAGGGAAACTCCGGTTTGATCCGAATGCTGGCCAATCAGAGCGTGGGACGAAATCCATATTTTGAAAATTCGGACAGACAGACAATTAGCTGTCTCAGACCTGGTTACCTACGGAACCAGGAACAGTATTCACTACTATTGATCTAGATTGCTGTCGGCATCCAGGCCCCAGAAATTTTCAAAATTCTATTGCACTGTGGTAGCCATACAAGCTGCTGTGGAAATCGACACGAATTTAAGAGCAAGCCTTTGACAGGGAGTCCTGGTGTGTCTTTCTCTCATGATTAAGATTCCAGCACGAAGAAGAAGAAATAGGTATTTTGGCGATTTTAGACCGAACACGGCGTTAATTTTGGCATCGTCACGAGCACGTGAGATGTGATGCGTGACAACCTAGTCTGGAATCGCGGATTTCAGACCCGAAACCTCAACAAAAAGAGCCGATTTGAGGGTCATTTTGGCCGATTCTAGCGGACCTAGCTTATAGGGAGCTTCCCGGGACCTAGTATTACACGTATCAAGCATACAGTGACAAGCCGCAACTCTCTATACATTTTTTGGAACAAATGGTACTTCCACCTTACCCCCTATTCATTCCCGTTCGGGAACCAGTCTCGGATTCTACGCTATTGCGCGGACTACGTCATGCCCTCCACCCGCCCGCCACTCGCCCTTATATCCAAACCACGTATATCGCGGACAATGCGGACCTCTTGCGAGCAGGACAAATAACTGCCACCCGGATAATCCAACAGATAGTGCAGCACATGCACGCCACCCATGTTGAAGGTATATGTGACTGCCTACCGACGTTCCCATTACCTGAAGCGTGTCGTTAATGGCTGACTCTACAGCAGATCTTGTGAAAGAGGACTTGGCCTAGGAATATCTGAAGAGCCCAAAGAAGAAATAAACTCATCGATAATGGTCTTTCGCAGCGAAGTAGAGGCTGCTCACACAAAGTACGTTCACGGCGTTCAATCTTCCCCGTGCCTCATCCGAGATACTGTGACAGTGAAGTATTCTGGCACGTGTAGATATTAGAGCGCTGCAACATACCTGAGCACCGTGGTGGCCAGTGCAGCCTGCAGCAGTTGTCGGAACAGATTGAGCGCAAACGCCACGACGATGACCGCCGCGACGCTGATTCCTCCGGCGCCCATCTGAATGGTATTGAATATTCCCAGGAGGATGACTGCGGACAATTGGGAATACCAGGGCACAAGGCGGTCGATAAAACGTCCCATCACTGGACCGCATAGTACGCCCAGCATACCCACCAGTCCAAAGAGTCCGATGTCCAATCTTGGGGACATAATGTCAATTCGAGCGCACAAATTGAGAGAGAAAACGGCACGGACGTGGAATAGTTGTAGAGCGGTCCACTGAGAAGGAAGGTAAGCGTTACCCAGAAACTCGTGAACGCTGCACTGGTTGCAAAATTGATGAGACACGCTTGGATGAGCGCAGGCTCGGTGACTGCGAATTTCGTCATAGTCCACAGGATGCGCGCGTATGTTAGGTCGGTGCCGTCGTTCCTTGGGGGGTAGTCGGGAATCATGAGGTAGGTCATGAGGACTGCGAGAGTCTGAACGCCGATGCCGAAGTAGTAGACTGTGCGCCAGGAGGAGAACTGCCCGAGGACGCCAGCGAGGACGCGTGCGACGAGGACGCCAAGCAAGAGGCCGGAGATGACGACTGACAGAGCGGTAGCGCGGCGTTCGGGTGGGGCGAGGTCCGCAGTGAGGGGCTATGCATAACCCGATGAATTCAAAAGATTAAAGCCCTTGTGGAGAACTAACCTGCATGATTGTGGTGATGATGGAACTGACTCCGACAAAGAACGAAAGGGTTTCAAAGACCACAAAGCTGGTTGTCACGGCGAGACCGACACTAAGTGCGGTAGAGATCATGAGTAGGAGAAGCATTAGTTGTCTCCGCCTGACAAGATCTCCAAGGGGAGAGATGAACACGACGCCAACGGCGTACCTGCGATCATATTAGATGGGTGTGTTTATTTACAGACGTGGTCTTACCCCGCTTGCAGAAGGGTGGGTACTCTGGAATTTCAAGTAAGGGACGAACCACTGGAAATCGTAATCGCGTACTCTGATACTTTGGCGTATGAGACGCCGAAGGACGCCGACAGATTAACTTTAGAATGTTAATCACCAAAAGGCCAGCAAAAAATGGTAATTTTACTCAATATCGGTTGGCAGTAGTACAGATTTGCAACGGCTAAGGCAGACAGCGCTCAGCTCATGAAAATATGAACGCCAATCAAGCCACATACTGAAAGTGCTCCCAAAACCGAGTGCGATGTTCAACAGAAGCCCAAAGTGAAACGTCTTCCCAATGTGATAGCGGAGGCTTTTCGGGATCGGAAGGAAAACCAGATCATGCGTGAATAAGGCCGGAGACGATTCCTCTGAGGCAGCCTTGGGAGGGAGGCTTGTCTCCTTGCTGTCCGTCGCAGACATGGTGGTGTGTAAGCCGGAGAACGGGTGTCCCCATGGAGTGAGTTTGGAAGAGCTTTATTCCTGCCGCGGAACTGCCGTCGCGGCCTGACCGCCGGCCGGTTGCCGACATACTAAACAAGGACAAGCACCTCCAGAATTATTCGTTTTGTCTGGGCTGCCCTACCTATAGCTCGCCTTAGTCACCCTGGAGGATAAGATAAAAATATCTTTCCAACGCTTCAGAGCTCAGTATGCGGCTATGTGTACTCAAGCCCATACATCCGAATTCTGAAGAGTGAATTGAACAAAGTTCAGCAGTTCCACTGCAGTTCCGAATAGGGCTCTGTTTTCTATTCCCCCCGGATATATAAACAGTTTTCAATTTTTCGTTCGCAAACAGGGTGCTTACAAACATGTTTATAAACACCCACCCAAACAATGCTGAAATAAGCAAAATGGTGTTTTCGGAGATTTTTCGCTCACCAGAAGCAAAAAAGCCTAAGTCCTTTTTGTTGGAGCCCATGATCCGGTCCCTTGCCAGCCGGGGGAGATTTAAAAATGATTAAACTCAGGTCGCCCACATGTTTTTCTTCCTTTTTTCCGAGTTACAAAGTTGTTCGTAGGATCTCGGGGAGTTCAAACTGTTCAAATGTTCCTCAACACAAATTATACTGTCAAATTTTCAACCAACTTGGGCTCACAATGCACTGCCACATCCAATTGAAAACCAGGTGTTTAGCCCAGAGGATATAAAAACCGGTTTTCAAGCACTTGTTTACAAACATGTTGGCAAACCGGCGTTGAAAACAGAGCTAGTTCCGAACTGCTGCGAACTGCCAGTTCGACAGCAGTCGAACTTTGGGCATCTACACAGTAATACTCTTATTGAGCTTTGCAAGGGCATAATCAACAACTTCCGACCGCGGAGACTACTTATAATCACCGTGCGGTCTGTGCCATGCTATTTCTGCTTCGCTTTGATTGTCTGATCTCGATGTGCAAGTTATCTATCGCAAAGCGACAAATCGACCAAAACAGCCGTAGGTTCTTCCTGGATTCGGTACCTGCCTACCGACCAAAAATTGGCGGCATTAGCGGCATCAGCCATGGACCTGCAATATTTCTGCACGCGAAGTCTGAAGCGGGCATTGAAATCGGCACAGCCACTGATTCGACTTTGTCAACCAACTCATCAATATGCACATGTGCAACGTGGTCTTGCATCCAATGCGAGAGCATGCACTTAACAAAGTGGCGCGTTTATAACTGGCTTCACGTGCACCGTGTCTCTGAATGTCACTCCATTTGACGATATCGGAGCATACAGGAGCCAAGCCGGATTGCACGTAAAACAAACATATTTTTTCATCGCGCGACGGAAGATCCAACCTACGAATCCAAAAAGCAGCGAAGATGCTCTGCGAACCTTGACTGGCGTGTTCGGCCGAAAGAAACTTTTGGCCATACGTATAGTCCTTCTTTAGTTTGATTCAGCTTCCGTGCAGCCGTTCCTCCTTGGCATGTAGTGCAGGCAACACAGATATCTCTGTTCGGGTGGCTCGCCAAGTGGTATGTTCACAACAATGCACGACGCTGGCCACCCCAAGCGCTTGGGTTCGAACCCGGACGGACTTTACCGACTTGTGAAATTGTGAGCCGCAGACCTGGGTTTCAGATGAGGCAGCGCCTGAGCATGGCCACGCCTCTTTTTGCTCTTCCTGGATTCTTTTCTTCAATTGCTTCAAGTTCCTCAAGGTTTTCTGCCAGCTCGTGGCCATGGCACTTGCCCTGGCTACATTTGCTCCATCCGTTGGAATAGATCCCTCAACAATCCAAAATGATAACTGGTACCATAACGATAACGAGCCTACAGGCAATTAGTCAATAATATATAACGTGTACAAGATAAACCTCCGCTTCGCTCCAGAAACGAAAGGCTAAAGGAACAGATATAAATTACAACTAAGAGATACAACATTTAATATAATAGCGATGAAAATAGAGAATTACCTGAGCATGAAGAGTGCTTGCATTCAACGCTGAATCAACACGTGCGAGCGAATTTCGTTGTGAAAGGTGCGTTGGAGGGTCGCAGGATCTTGCAAGGGTAAACGGTGAAGAAATCCCAGAAGAAACAGCAGAAAATTGCTATTAATGGCGGTCAGCGGGAAATTCGGTGGAACATAGCCAGAACACGGGTAATTTGTGAGTAGTGAAGGAGGCAGCAAGATTGAGACCAGAGCACAGACATCGGAATTCGAGGAATAAGATATGAGGGGACAGAAACTTCATGGCAACGCGGATTCAGAGAATTCTCAGGCTGGAAAGAATTGTGGCGAAGACGATGGGTTGTGCGAGAAAGATACCGCAAAAAAACTGTCTATCAACATCGAAGGAATCCGGTAAACGAAAAAATGAAGGCATTCAATTCAGCCGCGGAGCGAACAGAATAGCTTTGGGTGGCAGCGGAGGACTGAAAGATTGCGGGGTCATCGAGAATTGCCAGGTAGAAAATAATCTTGCGGCATGCATAATTTCGGAATTATACAACTTGACACGTAGGATAAGCCGAGGTTGGGGAGATGGATCAATGTTCGCCAGCACCAACCCATCCAGATTTGCGGAAACTTGTGCAACTGACCATGTACAGGACCCAGGCACAACAGTTGAAACCAAGGAGCAAGATTTAGCTGACAGTGAACATCCAAAAGCCAGAAGATTCCGAGTGAGGCGCTGGGCGGAAAATCAGTAGGGAAGGGGAAAAAGACAGTGAATGGGAGACGACGACAACGTTGGCTTTTATCTGTGCCACGGGGATACGGCCGCAGTGAGAAAAATTGAACGGCCTGGGGGCATACTGGGGCATAGTGAGAGAAAAGCCGCGGCAATCTGCTATGGATTGAGTCAGCTGAGTATGCAAAGGGGGAGAGGGGAAAAGATCCGCAGGACGAGAGGAGAGGGAGTGCTCATGGAGATACGACTACATTTGGAAATGTATACATTCAACAAATTTGAGACGACTCCACCGCAAATTATTCTGGAAGTCAATTCATAACATTTTCAGAGTTGGTTACTTTTGGACACATATTGATAATCTTGAAGCATTTGCAGTCTGTCCAACATGTGGTGTCCCGGAGAGCCTGGAGCACATTGCGATGGAATGTGAGGCCTCCGGTGCAAAATTAATTTGGCGACTGACCAAGGAACTCTGGGCCATGAATTATTCCAAGTGGCCTCCCCTCAGCTGGGGAGTCATCTTGGGTTGCAACCTTGTTAAATTTAAACACTCAAACGGGAAAATTATCCCTGCTATGGGACAATTATTTGCCATTCTGGTATCCACAGCTTGGCACACAATCTGGAACATTCGGAATGATAAGGTTTTGAAGAACCCACACCATAACATTACAGATGTTGAGATTCACAATAGATGGTTGAAATCTGTTAATTCCGCACTGGGACAAGATCGAATCCTCACCAATAAAATGAAATTTGGTAACCTTGCGCTGAATAAAGATCTTGTCCTAAGAACATGGAGTGGTCTACTAATGAATGAAGACGCTCTGCCGGATGATTGGACATACACAGTGGGGGTTTTAGTGGGTATACAGCCATTGAGATTGAATGACTCAAGAAATGGGATAGGATAAATTTATTAAGGCTGGAGTCCCACACTATGGTACTTGTGCGTAAAGGCATTTCCTCCCTGGACAACTTTCCCAGCATTAACTAGAATTTTCTAGTAGACCCAGCGGATGGCTTTTGGAATGCTTCTGCAGACTGAAACTCATTATCCCAAACACTCCAAAAAAAAAAAAAAAAAAAGATACGACTACATGGGGCAATTGCACCGCCGAACGAGGAAACGTTAAAGAATCGTTAAAGAACGGTTGATCAAAGCGCGGGCGTAGAGTTGAAGATTGCAGCCTGCTCAGAAGACGAGAAAGACAAATTAGGGCAGCACAGAGACAGAAACTAAATTGAAAGCACGGTCCGTAGCAGACCATGGGGCCATTGCGTAATGGGGCGTCGCCGAGAAATGGAAAAGAATCGACCGCGCACAGACCAGACAGACGTCCGGAGCTGATCATGACACTGCAGCCGACAGAGTGCAAAGGATATATGGGTTTATGCTGGGAAAAGCACCGGAATACGTGGATTGCGCAAGCGGCCAGCAGGCAGGAGAGAGAGCAAAAAGTAGTTAAGCCTTGTGGAGAAAGCAACCAACATGTGCAAACTGATGGGCACCGCCGAACGAGCAAAATCTTAAAGAACAGTTAATATTCCTTCCTTCCTTCAATCCTTCCTTTTTCCACCTTCCTCTCCCTTCATCACCGCCCACCAACCACACCCACACACTACCGCACATCGATTAAGTTCCCCTCCCTTCCTCCCTGCACCTCCCCCTCCCCTCCCCCTCATCCTCACTATCACTGTCCTCGCTCTCCTGAACTTCCGCGCCAGCAACCTCGACGCGCCCCGCCGCCTCCGCGAGGCTCCCCATCGATGTGCGGTGTGGCAGCCCGCTCCCGTTCGCCACGCCGAGTGCAGACGTGAAATTTGTCGAAGTAGCAGAAAGAGTGGATGTAGAGGAAGGCGAGGCGGGGAGGTACGCATTGAGGCACGGCGCGTCCTTGAGCGCCTGCACGTCCTGCCGGATGATGTCGCGGCAGAACATGTCGAGGTCGAGGTCGTTGTCGTCGTAGCCTGCGGGGTGGGGGCGGGGTGTTAATGCATGGAAAAAAATAGGGGACGGGGGGTGGACGTAGAAATGCGGGGGGAGCGGGAATGGGGTGGATGGAAAAGGGGACGAGGGGCGGGGGGCGAGGAAGTTGTATGGATGTATGTATGGCGGAGAGGGAAGACGTTACAATCGGGCGTGGTGGGACGTGAAGTCACTGCAATCGCCACGAAGCAGATCCGAGCCTGAGATTCGCAAGAAATACAGGCCTGCCATAATCAAGCATCGAAAAAACGAAAAGAACAAGGAACAAGGACCCCGACTCACCGAACGGCTGCTCGATCTCCTCTCCCGCCGCGACGAACCCGAGGTACACGAACGCGCCGACGCTCACCTGCGCGTGATTATCATATCAGCGTCACATCACTCTCCGGAACGCGGGAATAATTGCAAGGAAGAGACAGAAAAAAGGGAGAGAAGAAGGAAGACGCACCGCGGGCACGGTATGCCACCCAAAGTCGCTCACGAGCTGCAGCGGGAGCAGGAAGAGGTACAGCCACACGACGCTGCCATTTCGCGTCAGCTTCCATCCATACACTTACACGTCAAGAAGGGATGTCATACTGTCTGGTCGAGGGAAGTGCAAGCGCCAAACGTCAGTCCACGTGATTATCGAAAGCAAAGTGAGCGAGCGCGTACCGGATGTGCACGGAGTAGACACTGTTTTCAGTGGTAAAAAAAGATGATTAGCACAGGAGGGGGAGGGGAAGAGAGGATGTCGCACAAAGGCAGCGGGGTGGTTAGTATGTGTTCCAGCACTGCATGGGGCAAATCAGAATCAGCATTGGGGTAGCGGGGAGGAAAGAAAAGGATACACGAGATAAAAGAAGATACGTAGGAAAATGAAGGGAAGGGGAAGAAGGGAAGCTCGGCGCGAGCGGTGCGCATATGCGAAAGACGCGTACGTATAAAAAAGCACGGCACATGGAAGAAAGCGTGGATATTCGGGATACAAGCGCATACAGGGCGGACAGCGGGGAACGATGCCCGCGCGTCAGGCAGGTATCCCGATTGAAATGGTAATCCAGGATGGGTGGGTGAATCGCAACGAATCGAAAAAAGTGCACGCCGAGAAAAACATCCAACAAAACACAGAGAGACGAAGAGAGGGAGCGGAACCGCACACGTCAAGCTCATCTCGAACTGCTGGATGCCCGCGAGTATGTTGCCCAGGGAGGCGCCTGCGCCCAAACGAACAAAAGTCAGCACACAACACAAATCGACGGAGAGCAGGAACACAAGCATCCGGAGCGGAAAAAAAAAGCACAGGACACACAGCGCGTCATGTCTATACCCCCCTCATCTCCCAAACCTTCACGCTCCAAACGCCTCTCTCCCAAAAAAACCCCCAACCCAAGAAAACCCAAGCACTCACCCGGAACACTCCCCCGCACCTCAAGCACGCTCACCCACTCGCTCAGCACGCGGAGCACCTCCTCCGGCAGGTTCTCGCCCTTCTCGTACTCCGCCAGGTCCGCCTCGGCGTGGATCGGCCCCGCCCACGTGTGCGTCGCGTGCTTCACCTGTCGGCGCGTCAGCGGCGGTACGAAAACAACAGGATACGGAGGACACACCTTATTCTTCAGTTTCTTGACTTTCCCCTTAACACCGCCCTCACCGCCCTCGTGCTTCGCATGGCGGAACTCAGCAAAGAACCGCGCAAGCGACGTGAACACCCCCGCGAACGCGATCATCTCGGGCGCGACGCGCCCCAGGAGCGCGCCGCCCTCGTGTGTCGGGTTCGACGCGGGGAGGAGCGGGCGGCGCAGCGAGGTGGTGGAGGCGGAGGGCGCGGGCGCGGGTTCTGTTGCGGTGGCGGTGGTGGATTGCGCGGGGGTGGGCGAGGGGCGCTTGGAGGCGTGGGATGTGGGTTTGAGGGTTGCTGTTGAGGTGGAGGAGGCGGAGGTGGACGTGGAGGCAGAGGAGGCGGTAGGGAAGGTGCCGTACGTCCCCGCGGCGGTTGGGGGAGTTGGGGCCGACGTGGCGGTCGAATCGGTTGGGGAGGAGACAAGCGGCGGCGCGGCGGAGGCGACGGTCGGTGCCGTGCCGTGCTCGAACTGTCGGGAGTCAGCGTCAGCGGATGTAAACGAAAGGCGAGGAGTAGAGCGCGGGATAAACGAAAAGGAGAGCGCGGCAGCGGGATGGGCAGTGTGACGCGCATACGGACTCGAACGCGGCTGGCAACAGCGCGCGCAGATTCGGGAGGGAGCAGGAGCAGACCGATGCGCGTGCCGGTCGCGGGGCCACCAACGTGCGCAGCCGACACGAGAGACAGGTGCAGAGCAGTGGTATGCGCTGCTCTCACTCTCCCCTCCCCGACGTCTTCGGAAAACGCTGTGCCCCGTCACGCTGCGCAGCCCGCCCCCAACGCCGACTGCGGTCACAACCGCCGCGGCTCGTCCCACACGACATATTCACGCAAGGCACGCAGGGCTCGCGCGTGCGCGAGCAGACGTCGCGGGGGAAGGAGCGATGGCGAGAGGAGAAGCGCGCGCGGCGAGAGGAAAGCAGAGCGGGATGGCGATGTGCATGCGGGCCTCCGCGCACACGGGCTCGAACGTGGGCAGCCGCAGGTGCGCAGTCGGCAGCGAGGGGCTCGACCAGAGCGCGCACAGGTCCGGGAGGGACGAGGAGCACACCGATGCGCGCTGTCCACGTGCACCGCCGACACAAGAGACGGGCGGCGCGCAAAACAGCGGCGCTGCCATTCCTGGACACGGCAGCTCCGACGAACGCAAAACAGGAAGACCGCTGGCCAACTGCTCATCGGGCAGCGCACCCACGTGGTGGGCTCGTCCAGGGCTGGTGATATCCTACTAAACCACGGCGAGTTGACCCCCACCGCAAGCGCACCGACTCGTCTTCGCAACACACACCGTATTCTCCCGCATCCATCACCCTCTAGAGCGCTTACGCTGCCGAGCTAGTCGCAGCCGCCGCGCGATGCCGCGGGCTCGGCGTCACGGGGAAGGCACGGACACGTGTCGAGCACGCCGTCCCGCACGGACCAGCGCGAGGAAGCGCACCAGCTCGTCTTCCCCACTCACACCGCATTCTCTCGCACCCCACGCCCGCACACCCGACGCCCTACTTCGTCACACCGAGCTAGTCCCGTGCGAGCCGCTGCGGCGAGGGCCGCAGGTGTGTCGAGCACGCCCTCGCGCACACCGGCGCAAGGCGACCTCCGCGCACACGGGCTGGAGCGCGCGCAGATGTGGGCGACGGCCGCCGGGGGGAGCCGACACGAAGGGGCGGGTGGACGCATGCAGGCGTGTTCTCGCGGGGACGGGACGGGGACGACGGAGAGCGGACCACGGACCACGCCCAAGGAGCACACCGATGCCGCGTCCACTGGCGCAGCGCGCGCTGAGCAGCGGGAACCGTCCGGGGAGGGCACGCCCGGGCTTCGAGCACGCGGGAAAGGACGGGGAGACGAGAGGAGCGCGCGGCGACAAGAAAGGAGAGCGCGATGGTGATGTGGGGGCGGGCCTCCGCGCACACGGGCGACAGGGCCAGGCGACGTGCGGTGGCGTGCGCAGCCGACAGTGAGGGGCACGGGGAAGATCTGGTGGATCAAGCAGGCGCGCTCTACGACAGGCGGCGCTCGCGGGGAAGGGACGGGCACTACGAAAGAGAAGGAGGGGAAAGACGCACATCGTGCAGCGGCTTGATGAGGTCGTACAGGTCCTCATAGTAGATCCCGAGCTCGCCGCGCAGGTGGTGCTTGAGCGCCACGGCGAAGCTGGGGTACGTTAGTCGTATACAGAGCAGCGAGCGCAGCGACGCACGCCTCGGTCAAATCGAGAGCCATGCGCTTCTCCGCCATGACCTTGCTCATCTCCTCCACACCGGGCTTGCTGAGATCGCCGGCGACGAACGGGGTCAGGCGCGGCGGGACGTGGTACCAAATCAGGCGGCCCATGGTGCGCGCGTTGCGGATGACGTCCGTCCACGCCGTGCGGCCCATCCAGTAGCGGTCGTACCCGGTCATCGCGCGGTAGCTGATCACGAACCCGATCACCACGCCCATCACGGTGAGCATGACGTTCGGGATCTGCAGGCTGCGCGACGTGTACACGACCGCGGCCGCGAAGGCGGTGTGTAGCAGCACCGCGGGCCAGATCTTCCAGATCTAGGACGCGGCAGAGTGAGCGGTGGTGTGAGGAAAGGGGAGGGGAGGGGACGCACGACGCTCCCGCGGCCAAAGGTCCACTTCAAAAAGGTGTAGGTGGGGACTTTGGGGATGAGCTGGGTCGGCGGGGCGCGCATGGCGGGCAGCAGCGTGTGGTGCCCCGTGAACGAGCGCTTCGCACTAGGCATCCCCGGTGTTGGTTTAAAATTGAACGAGTGGAGTTGGAGAGCGGTGGGGCGGACGGTGGTTAGACGAAGCACGCGAGTAGAAGCTTTTAGGGTAGCAGACGCCACGAGACTATCAGGGGCTGTGCCGTTAAAACTCCGTGGGCGTCGCACGTCATGTGCTATATTTAATTTTGTAATTCAACTATATTTAGTCACAGGCGCGTTGGGCGGGCGGTGGTTAATCTGCGCTGGACGTTGGTTAGACAAGGCGCGCAAGGAGACTGGAAAAAGCTAGGAGACGCCGGCTGTGTCGTCCAAACTCCGCGCGCATCGGGTAAGCGGGTTTACACTGGGAAAATTCCTGGAACCGGCGTTCATGATTGGACCGGCCGTGTAATCCTACCTACCTACCTACCTACCTACCGTGTGGGTTGCACCCGCCAACGTCGGAGTTAGCACCTATGCGCTGAAGCGCTGAAGGCCGAGTCTAGTCAGACAACTATATTTAGTCCCGCCAGCGTCGGAGTTAGCGCCTATGCACTTCTTCAAGCTCACAGAGTTGGGCGGCAGCGCCACCCAGGTCGCAGGCCGAGCGAGTTAGACGACCAGTGCTGCGACCATCACGTCGGGCGCGCGTTCAGTACTTGCTTACGCGTTCCCCCACGACTGTCTCCTTCACCTCCATCCCGTGCACTCGGCGCCGGAAGGAATCCCGCACTCGCTGATAAACCCATCCCCGTGATTCGCGTGGCACTTGCTCGCGAAAAGGAACAAAAAAAAACAACAGGAAGAGTAAAGTACGGTTGACTGGCTCGGCTCATACTGCATAGGATTTAGGATCCACCAAACTGCCTCTTTACACTATGGACGCATCAGCAAATTTACAAGTCCTTTTCCTGCGGCTTTTCGCACCTTTTCGAGACTTCACCTTTTTCATGTCCTTTTTGTTGTGCTTTTTCGAGCTTTTTGTGGCTTTCTCCTTTTTGGCTCCTTACCGGTACCTATTTTCTCAGACAGTTGAAAAAGATACCAACCAGCTGAGAGTTGAAAGAACAGCCCTCCCTGCAACCAGTGAGAATTGGTATTGAGTGCAGATTACTCAGTGTTGCCTCAGGCGGTCAAACCCGGCAAACACTGCAACCGGGCCGGAATTCGAGAATTTGAGGCAATGGTAGATCCAAAGATTGTGTCTTGCGCAAATCTCATAGCAGACATCTGCGGTCCGGAAAAACAAGACAGGGAACTTTGGCTGAAGATGTTGGCGAAATTTTGCCAAGTCACTTTAAACTCCGCCCATCACGTCAAGTGGCGTGATTGATGGTTGGGTGGTTGATGGCCACGTCACCCATCCTTTCTCTCTTTCCCCCACTCCTCCTTTCGTTCCCTTGCTTCTACGATACCACCAGTAATCTAGCACGAGTCTTCAAGCTTCAAGTCTCGAAGGCTCAAGGCTCAAGCCCTAAAGTCTCAAGCCCCCAAGCCCTCAAGCAAGCCTCAAGCGACAAGCCTATTCCTTGTCTCGCTATACCTGGTACCCCACTCAATACAACCTCAAGTCATTCAAGTTTCGCACAATCTACTGCTAGTCTCTTCCCACTGGAGTTCAATCCTCTCAAGCATGTCTCTGTTCTGGTTTTTTACCTCTGGTGGTTGCCACCGGTTCTCATGCGAAGATACAGCAAGGTTAATGGATTGCGCATCATGGTTTCGCTAGTATGTGTCATGCCCACCAGCGCAGCTATTTGATACCGTTCCCTGTCCACCCACCTCTCGACCTTATTTGCATCCCTCCCCACATGGTGCGTATCTACTGTTCTAATGCACGGCTATTCTGATTTTGCGGGTGATTAGATTGTAATGCTCCAAGAGCCCAATGGCGAGCACGCGTTGCGAGTGCGCATATCGCGGTTGCTCGTGCCGCATCGCGCCCGTTGAGCCTCTCAGCGCGCGCACGCGGGCAAGCTAAGCGCTGTGCCGTGTGCCAGCGCCGCGGGCGTGCGTACAATGTGGAACCCCCGCGTGCACCTGTACTCCGTCTGCGCGGATGCGACCTGGTGGAGACGTGAAACGGGCTTACTATCATACCCATTCATGTTTTTAGTACCATGAATATAGCTGTTTTGGTATCTTTTTTGGTCCTTTTTGAGCTTTTCAAGTCCTTATATCAGAGCTTATACCCGAGCATATTTTGTCCTTTTTCGCCTTTTCCGCCTTTTAAAAGCAAATGGACTCAGCGTAAAAAAGGCGCAACAGCTTTTCGGCCTTTTCGCCTTTTTCGCCTTTGAAAAGGACAAAAAGCCGCGGAAAAGCCCACCTGTAAAGATGCTGATGCGGGTGCTCATAATGCATAATCTTCATAATGCATAGGAATCTGCGTGATTTGGCAAGGAATGGACCTTATGCATCATGAGACACTCAACTGTAAAAGTAAAAGTAAAAGTCAAGAGGACCTTGAAAAGAAGTACGAGAGTAAATTCATACACCTACTCGTTGGAATTCAGTGGAAACGTGGTTTGTGGTTAGAAACTTTACTTTTCGGGCGCATCCGAGCCCTTTGGTCCATAGTCTGGGTGCTCCGAAACAATACGGCGTGGTGAAGATCAACGCAGAACATGTGTTTCCTGCGTATAGAACGTGCGGCGATTTGGTGCATCTACACTTGCCGAGGCACGGATCACTTGAACCCCTTCCATGTTGGGATATCGGGCCGGTTTGCCGAATGGTTCACAGCATTTGCTCTCGACGTTGAGTCTGCCAAATATTTTTATTCGCTGCCAACCTCTCCATTCACATATGTAATTGCGAAGCATAAAGCTTTA
Source organism: Mycena sp. CBHHK59/15 (assembly GCA_029204085.1). Classification (NCBI taxonomy): domain Eukaryota; kingdom Fungi; phylum Basidiomycota; class Agaricomycetes; order Agaricales; family Mycenaceae; genus Mycena; species Mycena sp. CBHHK59/15. The sequence goes on along the minus strand of JARGXW010000148.1, from coordinate 159,400 downwards.
AAATCAGCCTCTATCTCATTCAACGGGTCAAAGCAATAGTCTATCGCCTGTGGACCTATATCCTGTAATTATCCCATGGAGTGATATAATTGATCTTCATGACGGTGACAGCATCTACGAGGCCCAATGACGGCTCTCCACGCTCTCGGTGCTCACAGTTATCTCCAACTAGCAAATCGATTTGCTGGTATTGCTTGACCTTTTCACCCCCCATAGATCCGAATACATCACCCGCACTCATTCAATTCCACAGCGAGTTCGAGGGTGATTTTGGCGGGGTTTCCGCCTTCATTCCACCCATTGGCGGCTTTATAAATTCGTCTTCCAATGATGCCTTCGGCTACCAATGCTGTATACCATTCGGACCTCGATGAACAACGGCCCGTCTGCTGCAGTGATCACCTTCAATGGAATTGACTCGCCGCTGCGAAAATGCAGCTGTTACGAATTCATATTCTCGGTTTACCATACCTTCGTCAAGCTTGTATATCCCCTCGGTTATCTCTCGCAGATTTTTGGCACGGTCTGATCCCGTCTTCTAAATATCATCATGCACTCACCTTCAATGCAATTGACTCGCCGCTTCGAAAATGCGGCCACCCCGAATTCACATTCTGGGCTTACCATACCTTCTTCGAGCATTTATATCCCTTCGGTTATCTCTCGCAGACTTTTCGCACGGTCTGACCACATCTTCTAAATATCTTCATGCACTCTTCAAGCTCGAATCCCCGTCAATATCATTCACAAGCTAGAATCCCCGTCAATATCATTCACAAGATAAACACACGCTCGTCGCATACATAAAACTCCTTATGCCGAGATTACACCTTTCAACCTTGACTTCAGTCTCCTCAAACCGTTTGGCCCCAGGTCGTCCACCGAATTTTTTATCGGCTCACAGTGATCTTCGATTGTGGATCCGACTTCTTTAACTATGCAAACTTCCAAATGTTATTCACTCAATCCGCTCATGCATCCTCATACGGTCTATGTCACTGAGAATTCAACACACCTCCCAATCGAAAATTACGGAGTTCCAGAATGCACTGCACATTAAATCGTGCTATGCACAACGTTCGCCGAACATGCTCAATCTTATCGTCATTTACTTCTCCGATCTGGGCCCCAGCCGGCCAATTCTCGCTTCAATCTATGAACCTCTTAGGGGTTATCTTCCGTTCTCTCACTGGCCGGCAGCCGCACGAGTTCGGTGACTCGGGCTGAAATGAATTGCTTCCGCGGCTTTACCTCTGCGACTCGAACTCAAAGGTTATCTCTACTAAAGGGACTAAATATGGGCCTCTTGCCTCGTCGCCAGTTGAGCAGGAAGTCGGGGACAATCATAACCCTTCTAACGTTTGACTTGTCTGACATGGTCGTTTTCTCATACCTGGCACGTTGGCTTATATCCCAATGCTTTCTCGCTGTTATATGGTCCCTCAAAGATGCCGGAAAAGCCGCCCTACGTCTGCCTGCCATCAACTATATTTACTCCGGGACATCAATACTAACACAACGATCTCTGGACCACATATTCGCAGACACTCGTTCTCCACTTGAGACTATCGAGCTTCATTTCTCAAACAGTTAAAATTCATCTCGAACGAAGCTTCGGATCAATAAAATGCCTGCCTTATACTACGTGAACACCCAGAAATTCTTCATATCGATCGCTCGCCTAACGCACTCCTGTTCATCACTGCAACAAACCATCTATGCCCGATTTTGAGACTCGGAATCTTTATTGCTGCTAACACTCCTCGCCACAGATATCGAAGTATTTCTTCAGATGATTCCAGGGTCATTGCTCATTCTCTGTTATTTTCCACCTCCCGCATAACCAAGGATGATTCGAACCGTATTCAACGTTTAATATTTAAACGAGCTTCTGACTAGGTATATGGCGCTGCTTTTGGGTCATCCGATGGCTCTGGGAATGCCCTCATCTGGCAGCTCCGTTTGGGTTCATTCGCTGGCACCGCCGAAAGTTCGGGGGGCTTATTAGATGATCAACAGATTTGATTTGTGTAATGAGTGGGGTTTCTCTGAGACACCGGGGTTTTCATTAGAATCATCCGAAACTCCTGAACACATTCTGCCCGGCATATGCCCCCAATGCCGTTGCCTGCCCTTAACTTAACTCGCTTACGTATTCGCATCCGTCATTGTCTTTATTCGTTCCATGTTCAGCGAACTTCAACTTCTCAAGAAGTCAAGATGAACAGATTACTGGAGCACAAAGCGCCCTAGCGAACGCTTGTAATAATCATATATTCGACAGGATCAAGCAGGTACAGAGTAACATTGCTTCCATTCTGGACCATGGACAAAGTCGTCATATGCGAGCACAGTCTGTTGCTTTCCAATGACTAGCGTGTTGTGTGGTGACCATAGTCCAATCCTATAGGGGCTGGGGAGCCAGAAAAGTAACTCGGATGGACGACAAGAGACCCAACCTTGTCTAATCTCCCACCGGGGAGGTGGAACAAAAGGGGGTGTGGTGCGGAGTGACTAAAAGACGAGACTAGTGAGAAATCGTGTGATACCGGTCCAAAAGAACCACTTACCAGAAGCCAAGCGTGTGCACTGTGATTTCTCGAGCCAGAGACGATGTGCTTGCCATCTGGAGAGAACACAACCGAAGTGACCCGGTCGGAATGGCCGTCAAACGACCCAGCAACCACCTCCCCGCTCTCCGAATCCCATACCCGCACGGTGCGGTCCCAGGAGCCAGAGACGATGTGCTTGCCATCTGGCGAGAACGCAACTGAAGTGACGCTGTTGATATGGCCTTCAAATGGCACAGCGATCACCTCCCCGCTCTCTGAATCCCATAACCGCACGGTGTTGTCTGTGGAGCCAGAGACGATGTGCTTGCCATCTGGCGAGAACGCAACCGAAGTGACGAAGCTGGTATGGCCTTCAAACGGCCCAGCGACCACCTGCCCACTCTCTGAATCCCATACCCGCACGGTCTTGTCCTCGGAGCCAGAGATGATGCGCTTGCCATCTGGCGAGAACACGACCGAAGTGATGGAGCCGGTATGGTCTTCAAACGGCCCAGCAACCACCTCCCCGCTCTCCGAATCCCATACCCGCACGGTGTTGTCCCAGGAGCCAGAGACAATGTGCTTGCCATCAGGCGAGAACACGACCGAAGTGACGGAGCTGGTATGGCCTTCAAACGGCCCAGCGATCACCACCCCGCTCTCTGAATCCCATACCCGCACGGTGTTGTCCTCGGAGCCAGAGACGATGTGCCTGCCATCTGGAGAGAACGCAACCGAAGTGACGAGGCTGGTATGGCCTTCAAACGGCCCAGCGACCACCTCCCCGCTCTCCGAATCCCATACCCGCACGGTGTTGTCCCAGGAGCCAGAGACAATGTGCTTGCCATCAGGCGAGAACACGACCGAAGTGACGGAGCTGGTATGGCCTTCAAACGGCCCAGCGATCACCACCCCGCTCTCTGAATCCCATACCCGCACGGTGTTGTCCTCGGAGCCAGAGACGATGTGCCTGCCATCTGGAGAGAACGCAACCGAAGTGACGAGGCTGGTATGGCCTTCAAACGGCCCAGCGACCACCTCCCCGCTCTCCGAATCCCATACCCGCACGGTGTTGTCCCAGGAGCCAGAGACAATGTGCTTGCCATCAGGCGAGAACACGACCGAAGTGACGGAGCTGGTATGGCCTTCAAACGGCCCAGCGATCACCACCCCGCTCTCTGAATCCCATACCCGCACGGTGTTGTCCTCGGAGCCAGAGACGATGTGCCTGCCATCTGGAGAGAACGCAACCGAAGTGACGAGGCTGGTATGGCCTTCAAACGGCCCAGCGACCACCTCCCCGCTCTCCGAATCCCATATCCGCACGGTGTGGTCCTCGGAGCCAGAGACAATGTGCTTGCCATCTGGAGAGAACGCAACCGAAGTGACGAAGTGGGTATGCCCTTCAAACGGCCCAGCGACCACCTCCCCGCTCTCCGAATCCCATACCCGCATGGTGTTGTCCTCGGAGCCAGAGACGATGTGCTTGCCATCTGGCGAGAATGCAACTGAAGTGACCGGGCTGGTATGGCATTTAAATGGCCCAGCGACCGCCTCCCCGCTCTCCGAATCCCATACCCGCACGGTGTTGTCCCAGGAGCCAGAGACGATGTGCTTGCCATCTGGCGAGAACGCGACTGAAGTGACCCAGCCGGTATGGCCTTCAAATGGCCCAGCGATCACCTCCCCGCTCTCCGAATCCCATACCCGCACGGTGCGGTCCCAGGAGCCGGAGACGATGCACTTGCCATCTGGCGAGAATGCGACGGAAGTGACCCAGCTGGTATGGCCTTCAAACGGCCCAGCAACCACCTCCCCGCTCTCCGAATCCCATACCCGCACGGTGTTGTCCTCGGAGCCAGAGACGATGTGTTTGCCATCTGGTGAGAATGCGACCGAAGTGACGACACCGGTATGGCCTTCCAGTACCGCTATTGTCGCTGGCCACACTGCCATTTGTCCTATTTCCGCAGAAAGTAAGCAAGGAAATTCATGGCGAAACTTTTTAACGATCTCGGACTGCTGTGGGGCAAATGCCAAGGCCGACAAGTAAATGTGGGGAGCACTTTGAACAATCACGTCCCCAAAAAAGCTGATGAATCTCTTGGCATCGCTGGCAAATTGAACGATTGTGGGATCCTAATTTCTTTTGTTAATTTCATGTTAAATGTAAAAGCAAAACCGACAGTTTACCTCACCAATCCATGTAATCAATTTGGAAAGCGCGCGCGGCGCGTAGCCCACCGTCTCGAGAAAACTCAAGACTTCGAGCCAAAAAAGGAAGCGGCCGAAAAGGAATTCTCCCGTGACCTGTGCAAGCTCAGGGTTGTATCTAGTTGAAGCGAGATGGTCAGCCCAGAAGCAACACGAATAGGCGAGATGGGCTGGAATATATTTTTCTTTGCGTCCTTTCAAATCGGCGATGTCGACGTTCCGTAAGTATGAGGTCGGCAAATCACAGATGTTGAATTTGAGATCCTTCTGCATGACCCGCAACGTGTCAAACACGACGGAACATTGCTGGTCTTCTGTGCCGCATAGCAGGTCAGGGCGTGTACCCTGAACCCCACTTGTCATGAATTCGCGGAACGAGAGATGTATGATTTTGATCGCCTCCCCTGTAGCTTCTGGAACGCGCACGACGGCACTCAAGGGTAGGAGCGTCCTCCTTAGCTCCTCCACATTCATGTCGAGCAATCCTGCGAGCGACTGGACCCCAAGAGGTTCAACGAGGTGCAGAATAGTACCGAGCACCCTCTTGGAGCGCTCGCGGTATTTTCTGGTGCGATCGTCCACTGGGAATGGAACAGCTTCGTCAATGACACGGTGGTACAGATCATATAGATCGTTGAGTGGGGTTCCCCTCAGGAGGAAGTCTACGGAACTCTGAGGCTGCTCCTGAGGCAATCCTGCCCGAATGTAACGAACGGCGGTCGCAGCAAAGATAAAGAGACCGCTGGCACGACTGGTGATCTCCTCCGCGTCATGATCCTGGACCGTCCAATCCTCTCGGGCAGCCCACGTATGACCATCCAGCGACCGGATAACATACTGGCGGATGTCACTGTTGACCGTGTCGGAATCGATCTCGTCTATGCTCCATTTGTGCATGAGAGAGAGGAGAGGGGAAAGCTTGAGGTATGACGGAACATCCGGACGGCCAGTCAGAAGGAATCGGACGTGGACTGGGATCTCATGGATATTGTCTGACAGCCACCGGAGGAGAACCTGCCCACGGTCCTTTCCGCATTCGTCCAACGCATCTAGGCAAATGACCCACGACGTTGGGCTCGGGGGCATCTGTGCAAGGAGTTCCACGAACAATTTCTTAAACTGCAGGTGAGGATCAGCGGAGAGGAGTCTTTCGCGGTCGTTCTGCAACAATTTGACGAGGAGACGTCGGAAGTCCTCGTTATAATCCGCCAACTGGCAGGCGAGCGTGCTGGCAAGGAACCTGATCTCCTTGCGCTCTGCGTAATCACGAGAGAAGAAAAAAGAAGCGGCGAGAAGCCCTCTCTCCTCTGCCAGCCGAGATGCGATCGTCTTCGCGACAGTTGATTTGCCCGATCCTGCGGGGCCGCAAAGCATGACCACACGAGAGGATAGATTAGGAGGGCCGGCCAACTGTGCGAGGATGTCGTGGATTAAATCGACTCGTGTGCCATCCATGCATCTCTCGGCTGTGTTTTCGGCGTTGTAGCGCGCCGGGACATATTTAAGCTGTGCAAGGATGGCGGTCGCAGCGACGGCATCGACCTTCTCGTCGACGACGCTGACTGAGTAATCACACACATTTAAGTTATTGGTCAAACTAAACGGAAAACGGTGTACCTTTCGATACCATATCTGCGACCAGCTTCTCGACAGAAATATTACCGTGGAACTACGGTACGAAAGAAAATTTAGAGGGCAGGATAAGCAAGGCAGGAGCAGGATATTTATTTACGGTGAACTCTTGAATATGAGATGCTGCTAAATTCTTGATGCGCAAGATATCATCCTTGTAGTCGTTACTCTTCCAAAAGCGTTTGAACGAACTCTTGTCTGCATGCGATCTGCAATCAGCAGCGAGGGCTGTGAATTTTCTGTATGCTGATGAGCTTGTGATTAGTGATTTTCGATGAAGAACTCACGATGATAACTTGATTAAACGGTCCTGTAAATCACCACTGGCGCCTGTGGTACCTGACGCGTCGATATCGGTGACGAGCGTTGTTATAGACAACTCGAGTCCGCGGAAATCTTTCTTGTTGGCTTTCATGGTCTGGCCGGAGCAATCAATCGCGAGCTCGCGATGAGACGAAAGGAACGCACAGAAAGCATGGTCGCAAGTTGTAGAACACCATTGATGACGGGTTCAACACCGGGAACACCTAGACCGGTGACGGCTGCTTTGGAGGCGGTGAGCGCAATGATGACACTGTTGAGCAAGTTGTCCTTGTTGAGTTTGGGAGCAGATGTAGCCATCGTCACGATGAGTGCAAACCAAGTGCAGACTCGAGACGCCTCGTTTCTCACACGTGTCGTGTTTGACACCTTGCATACGTCGCGTCAGAGGCACGACAACTTTAGTATGATAGGCATCGGATGATGCCTATTGATGGGACTACAGTAATGCCTATCACAATAATAAAAATGCCTATTATGCGGGTGAATGCCTATTGCTTCACAAGTGTCTATCATTTCATGAATGCCTATCCACCGAGGCTTTCTCCCCCCCAGTGTGACCACGGGATTGTTCAGATGCAGCGCACAAAGAGTGCGGCTTTATCCGCGGCACTCGGCACACATCTGCGGCACGTCATCGCCAAGGGCGGCACATCAATGATCAAGTCTCCGCACGGCACACGCGGAAAATGCCGACCAATGAGCAATCGGCGACGTCCACATCCGCCACACTGAGCTTGGGGAAGAATCTTGCCTCATAAACCTACTTGACATTCTATTTCAAGGGCACCCCACACCTTGGATTTCCTTTGACGCACACGCCTGCACTCTACGTCCGTATCACACGCCTCGGCAACATCCAGCGATCGAAATCACGTGACCAAACTAACCATCACAGTCTTACCTCCACCTCGTTCTTGTCTCAGCATGGCATTAGCTGGGTGGGGTGAGTCGTTGTGACCGTGGTCACTGAAAATATGCGTCACTTTTCATGTTACTGATGTGACGACTTGTTATAGGCAGTCAAGCGTGCGATAGGTGTTTAAGCGTGCGCGATAGGCATTTAATTGCACGATAGGCATTCAGCTGCGCGATAGGCGTCCGTTGAATACCTATCCTACTAAAGTTGTATGTACTCGTCGCGTCACGAGAGGTGTGAAAAAGACATATTATTAATTAATCAATACTATGACAGGAGACAGACGTGATGCATTTAACTTTGTAATTCAACTATATTTAGTCGCAAGGGCTTGGAGGGCGTTGGGTGGGCGGTGGTTAGTCTGCGCTGGACGTTGGTTAGACAAGGCACGCGAGGACACTGCAAAAAGCTAGGAGACGCCAGCTGTGTCGTCCAAACTCCGCGCGAATCGGGTAGGCGGGTTTTACTCCGTGTGGATTGCACCCGCCAACGTCGGGTTCAGCGCCTGTGCACTGAAGCGCTGAAGCTTCAAGAGGCCGAGTCTAGTCAGACAACTATATTTAGTCCCGCCAGCGTCGGAGTTAGCGCCTAGGCCCTTCTTCAAGCTTACAGAGTTGTGCGAGCAGGCCGCGCAGGTCAGAGGCCAAGCGAGTTGGACAACCCAGTGCTACGTGCAGCGGGCATATGCGGCGTCCAGTGTTTACGCGTTCCCCCGCTCCAAGCATGACTGTCTACTTCACCTCCGCACACAGGCATCCCGTGCGCTCGGCACCGGAAGGAATCCTGCACTCGCGCGTGTGGCTCGCTCGGTGTAAAAAAAAGGGAAAAGCTAGATGGCCTGGCCTTGAGTCGAACAAGGTCTCCCCGCATAATCAGTGTTTACCGAAATTCATTGAGTGTGGGTGCGAGCCGTTTCGCGTGCAGGCCTCGAATCAACATAAGCCACTGATCCAAGAGCAGCGGTGGACCACCCTGAATTCAGACGCGGGAAATTGATGACAGCACTTGACTTGGTATCTCCATATACAGTAAGTAAGTAACTCCTGCATTTTTTCAAAATTTTGCTCACCAAAAGCCTGAACTCGAGAAGCGTGGGACTCACTCTCGCTTGCATAAAACAAACACCAAAAAAGTTTAGAACTTGCAAGACAAATGGCCTGGCCGGGAATCAAAAGAGGTTTCCCCGCACTGTGACATGTACATCGATCCATATTGAATCTGGGTGCAAGCCGTTTTGCGTCCAGGCCTTGGAGCGGGGCGTGAACTCCGAGTCGACTCCCTGTGGTATACTTATAGGAGACACGGCGGTTGGTTGAAAGAATGGATACCGTGGCTGCAAAATTGCGACCGAGCCCCGGAGGTGAATCTGCATGGCAAAGAGAGTAAAAGGAAAACAGAAGAGAAAACTCGAACAGCCTGGCCTTGAGTCAAACGAGGTATCCCCACATACTTGCTATCTTCTTCCCTATCAGAAGTGGGCGCAAACTGTTCCGCCTCCAGGCCATTCCTGCTTTCGAATCAACATATGCCACTGATCCCAAAGTACCCCTAACGCACATGAATTCAGGCCTGACCTGGTATCTCCATCTAAGTAATTCCTGTATCATTTTGAATTTTGCTCACTGAAAATGGATGCGAACCTCCAAGTCCCTAACCTCGAGAGGCACAGGGCCCACTCTCGCTCACGTAAAAAAAAAAAACGGAAAATGGAAGTGGACTGGCCTGGCCTTGAGTCGAACAAGGTGTGCCCGCGTATGCGTATGACATCGGATGTTGAACGGGACTCATTGAACATAGGTGCGAACCATTTCGGGTCCAGGCCTTCTTCATCCTTGGAGTGCAACTCAACTGTGGTGCATGTGAGGTGGTTGGTTGAGAAATAAACACCGCGCAACCACGAGCTAGCCCCCGATATCCCCACATAATTATGTCCGAAGTCGTAGATTGGATGTGGGTGGGGTCAGGAGATTCCGGCGTGGCAAAAGTCCGAATGTTTGCCGTGTGTCCAGAGGGCTTCAGAAGGACCTTACAGGCTATTAGAAGGAGTCTGGACATTTGTGGGGGTGTTTAGTCCACTTGATTGACATAATTTCCGATAATTAGGTAGAAAAATCGATGTATTTGCCTTCAATTCTTAGTTGCAATTAGTCCATGACCTTTGCTTGTAGTTGCGTGCTAAAATACAATATATTTTTATGCTCCAAGACATCTTTTAAAATCTAAAAGACAACCCTCCGCTTCGCTCCGGTATTCAAGAGCGCAAGATGAAAGAGTCGCAAACTGTGGAGGTACCAAAATATGTAAATGTTAGCGGAAGACACCGGCTGAGAAGAGAAATTTAAGCTCATGCCGGGGGAGATTTCCAGAGGATTTTTTCGACATGAAACATTATTATTCAGTTAGCGTGGTACATTAGGGATGTGATAATATAAAAGGTACTGCACAGTATCAAGTATTACAAAGCACCGCATTCGGACATTTTGAACAACAGTTGACTGGCCAGTACCGTGGGCAAGAAATATCGATAATCTTAGTCTAGAATAGTATTCACCGATGGCTTGAAGAGCAAATGAGATCGATCCTCCCGCCGATCCCAGGCACAGAACAGGGAAATTTGAGACGAGCGATATTGACAGAAGCACACAATCACTTTGAGAGATGGTGCACCGATATAGCCCAGAAATAGCGCAGCAGATTTAAGTCGAAGCCCAGTACCCAGCAGACAGAATGTTTGAAAAATCAGATCGGGGCCAGAATTAATGTTGAGGACAAGCGAAGTGGGCAAAGAATGAGGTCCAACAACAGCAGCACCACCTTTATATATGTCAAGAGTTTGCCGGAAGGGTTATGTGGCTTCACGGCTGCATCGCTGCGCCGCAACTTAGACAGCAGCAACTGTGGTCTGCTGCGTCATGTCAAGGAAGGACTACGCGCAGGTCAGCTGTTCCAGTGCAAATGAAAAGGCCGCGTTGAGAAGCATAGGCAGTGGAGCACAGAAGGGGTAATTGAAGAGCAAGAGCAGAGGAAAAACAAAAGGAGAAGGTTACATGGGGAAATAGCACAGCCGAGCGAGGAAATCGTTAAAGAGCGGTTCATTAATTAATGCCCACTAACTTTAGGTAGTGGGTCCTGAGATGCAATCGCTTGATTTTTTGGCTGTAAATGCGGAATTTGGTCTTGTTTGGGCATATGCGGAGGTCATAGGTTCGATCCTCGCATGTCGCCCATTTCAAAAATATTTTTTAAAAGGTCAGGTGTGATTGGTGGTTATTTCTTTGTTCGGCCTGCCAACCTGGGGAGGTATCTCAATTTGTGTTCTCATCTGCAATTGGGCAATATCCTCTCCACATTTTTTATTACAATTCAGATCCGATGTACAGTATTGGCACCAGCAACTCACAGTGGTCTATCTCCTCTGTTATGACGTGAAAAGAAGTCCTTCCCTGCAGAGAAGTCTGCTCCATGTGCAATTTCAACCCTTACCATTATAATCCTGTCTCATACCTGTTCCAATTTTCAACAGTTGTAACATACAATTTCAACATGAGTCAAATAACCTGTGGCAACATCTGGGGTCAGAGTCCTGAGATGACCAGGTCTCTGATTTGCATCTCTGGCCAATTTCTTGATTCTCTGAGTCTATTATATTTCTCTGCTGCATGTAATGAACCCCGACTGTGTCGGGGTTCCCAAGCCCAATGCAAGCTGGCCGACGTGTCGACCGAGCGAGAATTGGGCGCAATTTTTGTCTTTTCTTGCAAGTCAGAAAGTAACTTGAATCTGCAGTCTCAACATGAGCCCCTGACTCCCACCTAAGAATTGGCGAGGAATTACTGATCATTCAGTGCAGTTTGGCAAGTTTCAAAGTAGGTTTCAAAGTAATTACTGAACGTTGTTGGCACCATTTGAGCGACGGCTGACCTTCTCAAAATATCAGCAACTTTATAGCTTGCAACGATGTTCGGCAGGGGCATACTGTTTATTTCTTCAGCCTGATTTCCAGTGCTGAATGAAATAAGTATCCTGGCAAAATTGAACAACCAAAATTGCAGTAGTGGATGTGCCCTGAGGCAGTTAGTGGGCTCTGCTGCAAAGCGCGCTACAAATGTTATTAGTTAATTGCCCAAGCGGACTGCAGGAGACAGAGCCAAGAGCAGTCAAGTTATATGGAGAAAGGAACCAACAGGTACAAATTGATGAGCACCGCCGAACGGGCAAAATCTTAAAGAACGGACAAAATTTTGGGTTTTGGGTTTTCCACACCAATTCATGCCGAAATATGTGTTTGAACCAGCCCAGGTAAAACCAACACCAAATTTGCTTTGTGGAAGCAACTAGAGGCGGCGCCCTGGTTGCCGCGCCGATTACATAAGCGGTAATTCGGCGCGGCAGGGCGCAAAATGACCGCACCAGGGCTCTAGTTAAAACTGTACCAGATACCTGTATGATTGATTCTAAGTGAAATACAAGGAAAAAGAACACTATTAGACACAGCCCAGTCACGGGTCACAGGCTGGGCTGAACTGAACTGAAACAATTGATGTCACAGGTCGCCGCCCTTCTGGATCGATGTTTTCGTGTAAAATGGGATCAGAAAATGCCGAAAAATCTCCCAGTATGGGAACTTCCCACGAAATGAACACTTCAAAAGTGAACACTTATGGTCATAGTGGCTGAACACTTGGTCGAGATGGTACAGTACAGTAACCTGGCTTTGCTGGAACTTGGAAGTGAAACAAGATGGATCTGCATGCAATTAGTGGTGTACACTGGCAAAGGGAAAAAGGAAAGACAATAGGAAACAAAAGTCGGACAGGCCCCAGGAAGAGTCCTATAAGCCAAGTCCACTAGAATTGGCCAAAATGGCCCTAAAATTCGCTATTTTTTTTCGGGATAATTCAAATGAGAAACCCGGGTTTCTCAGAGAAACTCCACTACAAATCAGGGCTTCTATTGGGAAGCCCGGGTTTCTCAGGGAAACCCCTGCCAGTGCTGGTGTGCCGATGCGTGTCCGATCAGAAGCACAGGAGGATGTCAATTGCCTACTGGATTTAATCATGTATGGAATAGGTGCAAAATATGCATAGCTAATGAAAACTGAGAGTCTATGGATATTAATGGTCATAGAAATAGTTATGTTCAATGCTTCAAAGACTACGTAATAGTCACAGAAAATGTGTGTGTTTATTGATTGCAACCTGTGCCAACTTGAAGTTGAATCCGATTTAAAATTTCAATCATCAAACAAAACATAGCAGCAATACAGGTCAGGCTTTCTATACACACACAGAGCATACTTTGAATGTTCTTCCTATCTGGCTTTGCAGAGGAGCTGGTTGAACTTGGTTCTTATTGGCCCTAGGATTTATTTCATGAGACAAATTAATGGCTGTAGCACCTCCCCAGTGATGTCCTTCACATGCATTTTTCCACTGGAGAAGCTGCAGCGATTCTTTTCGAAGACAGTTAAGTTTGGACCAATTTTAAACTCCGCCCGGCTGTCCGGCCCGTTGCCAAAAGGGTTTCCCATTAGACTTTGCAAAAGGTTTCCCCAATCGACCAGGTTTTGGGTCTGAAATCCGCTACTATATTTTTTCGTTCAATTTGACAAGGGGTGTGATGTGTAACCTCTTGACAGAACCGGAAATCGGCGTGACAAACACCCAAAATTTCGACAAAATGAACGAGAATTTCGCAAAATTGGACGCAGAGTCAATTCGACAACTGCCTCCGTCACGTGTTATGGGGAACCGAAGTTCAATATCAACAAGTACTCCTGTGGCGTGCGACAGCAAAATTGAACGAAGAAATACGGTATAGCTGGTCTTGTTGTTTTATGAGATCAGAGATGGCCTTTGCCTGTGGTCGCATTTGTGCTGTCAACATTTTCTAATCAAACCACTTCAAAGGGAAGCTACTGTAAGTACTTGTAGGGAGGCAACTGTCATGGTCATGGTGGGAGTGGTTGCATTGCTGAAATCGAGGCAGGTCATGGTCACGATGGGGTCTGTTGCTTTGCTTGGAAACAATGACATGGATAAAATAATCGAAAATTTGCTGAAATCTGCTTGAAACAGAGACCTTACTCATAAATCAGCTTTATTTGCCCTCCAAAGCAGAGATCTGGCCCAAGTTGAATTTTTTGGTTGCCAATTTTTCAACAGTCGTGGTCAAAATGACAAAATGACGGGGGTTGTGTTGCCCAAATCTATTTTGCATGTCACGGTGACTTGGGTGGTTGCCTCCCTACAAGTACTTACAGTATTCTCTTGCATGTTCGCAGCTGGCCTGGGACAAAGACAATGGTGGCCATACTGATGGCTGAAGGGTGTACTGTTTGATCTTGTTGTTCGTCTGCATTCCCATTGTTCGCGATCACGTTACGATCACGTGGGCCAACATTTTGTTTGCGGTGCGCTTTAAAAGGCACACTCTCAATTGTAGCACCACTCTTCCGTCCACATCTACCCTTGCCAACACCTCACAGAGACTTCGGACCCTCAACTCCAAAGAAATTCAGTCACACTTGAACCAACATTGTCCACTAGACTCACTGTCTCTGGCGCCTTCAGAAACATTGTTAAAAACCAAAAGAATGTGGCATTGTTCGGAAGGGGTTTGGGACAGTTCAGAGAGGTGTGTCTCACGATGACTCGCACTTGAGATTGATTGCCTGATGTACCTATTTAGACCACAAACATAATTGGGGGCGACACATTATCCAGCGCTGAGCACGTGTGGCAACATGCATCGTCCTATGCGGAACCAGATGTTCGTCAAGCCTGTGTCTCAGAGTATAAAGTGAGCAATCTGCTGGATTTGCACTGGAGTCACTGACTGACAATTTGGCCAGTTCCCGCTCCCTGTTCATAGACACAATACCATTCATATCCAAGATGTCGATCCAACGTCTCTGTCATCCGGCTTGGCCCGCGAACTGCATGAAGGGGCCACCATCGTTGCGAAGGGACCGACACATCCCTACTACGTTGTGGAACCGATTGGTTCAGGGTGCCCCTCGCAGTCGAACGGGATGAGGGCACCACAGTCAGACTTGCGCCGGTTGCCATTTGTGCCCACCTTGACGCACTCCTCGCATACCATTGGTCTTGATAGGTGGGAGGGCCCCACTGCGTCATTTACCCTGCAGCCCGGCCCATGGGATCATATAACCACGCAGAGGCCCATCGCATCTCGCCCGAGTGAGAACCTTGCCTCCGCTTCTCTGGCCCCTAAAAACAATGTGTTGTGGTCTATCATCACCACCCCAGCGCTGCGCTATCCCTCTCCAAGACACTACGGCGAGTTCGTGGGGTGCTCGCATGCGGACGTTCTGCCCATCGATGACCCCGAAGATGATTCAGGCATGGTGTTCATGGGCATCGCTAAAACCATCGGAGGGGTGCCTGCGGTCAATCCTCCTCGAGCTGGACTATTCACTCAACCAACTTGGCGAATTGCCATTGTCCAACGACGATCCCTTCCGCTTCATGGGCGGTGCGGAGCATACTCCAAAGGCTGTGGTCACTCAGCACGGGTCCTCCGAGGTCTGTTGGCACGATGCCACTCCTCACTAGTCCAATCCCCGTGTGCTGGCTCCATCGGCAGGGCTGTACCCACAAGTCAAGTTGGAGAGATATCCGAGGAAGCTAACAATGCCACCGGGCTTGCTGCTATTGGACCTGGTCCGCGCAAACCAGTATTCACCTGCCCCCCGCGCAGCCACAGAAAGCACGTGCACTTGCAGCTCCGCCAGGGAAGAGAGTCGTCCGCCCCGCTGCATCCCAGGGCCAGTACACATACTCCGAGTCCACAATCCCCCGGTGGCTCCAGCTCCACGGGGATCGTTCCGCGAGTCCTGCCACCAGCGAAGCCTCGAGCGAGTGTCCATCCCTCGACTCCGAGAATTCTGACTCCACGCAGACCGACTTCAAGTGGCTGAGCATGGTGTTCACACAGGATGTTGAGTCAGTCCCGATCACAGAGGAGCTGGACGATAAGGACGAACCTCCCGCTGCGGGTGCCGGATGTTTGGCTCTGGAATGCCGACCTGAACGCTCACCAGCTGTTTGGCGCGATATTGCATCTGACTTGGAGACTGAGAGTGAGCATCTGTGAAGGTTGTAGGAATTCGAGTAGGCCATATTGTGACAATAAATTTAGAGATTTAGAGTACTTGCCATTGACCCATCATTTTTTTTTTCGTATTCGAGATCTATATCATTACCTGTTTTCACGAATAGATGCTCCCAATTCAAATTTTAACAAATAGGCACTGTCGGAAAAACTATATCATGCAAAGGCCTTGCAGAGGGATTTAAAGTTCTCTCCATCTGCGTTTTAAAGCTGATAGTAGTGTGATAGCAAGTACCCTCGTAGTGACATTCAACCGAGTCTACTGTAGTCAGACATTGTATCGAGCGACGTATTGGCGTTGGAGGCTCTGAGGTCCTTGTTGGAATAGTCACGGTGGACGAGCACCCTCAGGAAGGGTCTTATAGCGCTTCGAGATGCTCGGGTCGGACGTCTCTGTTCGGTTTACCGCACTACAAAGGTTTCTGAACTCATTAGAGTGAAATATCGCAAGAGGCGTTGAACGCACCTCGATATCGTTGCACACCCTGCGAACACCTTGCGATCTGTATGCCAAGCGGTCTTCGGCCACTGCATGAAACACAGATAGCTTCGACACTCCTCCCAATCACCGCTAACACCCAACACAACCAGGTCCTCCAGCGCACTACACGTGGATGCCAAACCAGAAGGTATATAGCACTACACCATCAGGAATACCCAACAATTGCGAGATGAGTGGACTCTGCATCGAATACAACACGGTCTTCAACTTGAAGGTTCGGAACTAAATTCGGATAACTTTTTTTTTTTTTTTTTTTTTTTTTTGGAGTGTTTGGAATAATGAGACTTAGTCTGCAGAAGCATTCCAAGGACATCCGCTATTGTTTCTGGTTGTGAGCCAGTCATCGTCGGGGAAAATTGCTCAGGAGGAAATGCCGTTACGCACTTGTTTAAACCAGTGTGGGACTCCGACCCGAAAAGAATTAACCTATGCCATGTCTATCAGTCATGGGCCACATACCCACTAAAACCCCCTCGTATGTCCAGTCATCCGGTAGTGAGTCCTCATCCATAAGTAGGCCACTCCATGTGTTTAAGACCAGTTGTTTATTCAACGCTAGTGGTCCAAATTTAATTTTATCAGTCAGGAGGCGGTCGTGCTGTAATGCCCAATTGATAGCTTTCAACCATTGGTTATAGATTTACGTCAGAGTAATTATCCTGTCCGGAGTTGTGATCACCCAGTTTAGACAGAGGTTCCATATCAGAGGCCATGCCATGGAAACTAGAATCGCAAACAGTCTCCCCTTTTCAGGGAGAATAACACCTTTCCCAGATTTAAATTTCACAAGGTTGCAACCCAAAATCAAACCCCAGTTCAGTATCGGGAGGCAGCCATATTTCTTTGACCAAAGTTGTTCCATTAGGTTCCATGTTATTTTTTGGCCTTGTGCATCCATCACATTGCAATGTGATGTGTTCTAGCGTTTCAGGAGTGCCACACACATGGCATCTTGCCCTGATCTCCAATGTATCAATGTGGGACCAGAAACCCCCACCCTGAATGTGTTGTGTATGCACTTCGACAAAAATTCTCTCGTTAAGCACTGCAAGGTCACTGACCGGTGCGGATGTAAATGTTAACGGAATTTCAGGACGATCAAAAGTCATTGTGAATGTCTCACATTCCTGCGTTGCATTGGTTATTGTGTTGATCACGACTTCAATAACAGGATCAAACTCCCCCAGGCGGATTATATGGGCATGCAAGAACACAGTCATAAGTTCTATATCAGGTCCAGGTATTTTATACCTCCTTGCTGGAATCTCGTTCAGTGATTCCTCAAAGGCAAAGATTCGGAAACCACTCGTTATATTGGACAAGGTAAAATTTTGATCAAAGACCATTACTCGGTCTCATTCAATTGGGCCTTTATTACATTCCAGCTCGTCATCAGTCAGAGCAAGCTCTTCACATAAATCTAGATTTGCCATGGTTGGGTTCCATTTTGGGACAACACTGTCTATTAACATCTTAGCCGTTTCAATGCATTCTCCGGGATGTTTGCAACCCAACTGTGTTCGGTCCCGGTAACATAATGTTCAGCCGCAGTTTTTCTGGCCTATTCCTGAAGGATTCACCTGGTGAGGTTTTCTCGAAACAGTCATTCTCCGAGTTGCTATCGTAAGGGTGTGACGGAAGCGTGAAGACGAGTTCTGGCACACGGGGGTGGCAAATCAATACTGACTGTTGTAAGCTGTATGATTCACTGAAGAACTGTCTAACTACTGTACAGGGTTTATAAGTAACTAAACAAAGGCAGTGTGCAAGCACATGCGTCGGACTCGGATGCCCGAGTGAGAGAAAAAGAGACAAGGATTGTGGAGCTACTACGGATCAGTGCTAGTAGGAAACCAAATGTGGAAAGGAGTGTGGGATAGTGCCTGTGGATAAGTAGACTAGAGGGAAAGGAAAATATAGGGGGTTGAAGGTACATAACTAGGTCACATTTGTTACATACGCCCTCCAGATTGACATCTAATGACAATCTACACATTGTCCTGGGCCATCGGCGCTCCTGATGGACTGGTGCTAGGTCCAGTGGAACTCCCTTCGCCATTGTTGTCTGGGATAGCCGTGCTAGCCCTCGACGCGGCGATCCGAGGCCAATACTCGGACCCCATGCGAGCGCGTGGCCAAAGCTGCGCGCTTGTCAGGAGAAGCGATGTTCGCACTCGGCTCGCGGTTCTTCTTCATATTCCGGTGATGGGTGATGCCCTTGGCACGTCCCTGCTCTTGCTTCCACAATGCCTCCGTGGCCCGCTCATAGAGCTCGTTCTCCACAAGCCTAAAGCCAGGAGGCACCGCTGGCAAGTCAAGATCAGCATCACGGACAAGGTAGTCCACCAAGGTAGGCAGAACTCCCTCTAGATGCCAGGAAGTCCAGCCCTCGTCGGCAACATAGAAGGCCCATTTCGTGGGGTGCATGTCGAAGTCGTTCATGAGCTCAGCAAATTTCTCGTATCTGTGGGGGTTTTAGTCAATATCCTTCTCTGGATCGTTCATAAGGTAATTGTGCTTACAGCTCTTTGCAGAACTTATGGCACAGATGTTTTTTCTTCCTTTTCAAGACTTTTTTTGATCCCCCGGACCAGAACAGCTGTTCTGGCCTCAGTTCTGGTCTGTTTCCCTCGAGAGTATGACCAAACGGTTCGCACCGTAGATACGGAGGGCATGGCACCTTACGATCTTTTGGGATGGCTACAATGAATACCTAGGACAAATTCGTGATTTTTGAGACATTTGAGTGCAGGACAGCTGTAGCTTTGAATTGTGATGTCCTATGGGCCTAGATTGTTGATAGCATGTGTTTGGGGGTATTTAGGAGGCACTGTGTCCTCATATTGGTAGAATTCGCGCTGGGCTGTCCACTGTGGCTGGTAGAATCTCACTCCTGTTTCCCCTTTCAATATTTCATCCACTATAATGTTTCCTGTGTCTTTTGACATCCAGATTGAAGTTAAAGCGTACAGGATGAGTATACAGACTGCTTAGAACATCCAAATCGAGTGCTAACAGGGGAAATCGCGCGACATGACGCATCTCTGATGGATCACATGCTGCCATCAAGCAAGGCGATTCAGGTCATTGCTGGTCCAATTTGAGAACTGTACCTTCGAAAAACATGGGATGGCACGTCCTAGGCTCGTTTGAGCCACTACAAATGGGGGAATCCTTGTAAAAACAGTCACATTAGGCCGCTGAATTTGGCAGATATTCTGGGCATTGCAGTTAACTCGCCCCCGTCCGATCCATCGGATAGTTCTTCAAGTTCGAGCTCCGAGGATGAGTCGAACCGGAAGAACAACGATAAAATCGGAGCGGAGCGGCCAGAATCTGCTCCAGCTTGAAAGTGTAGCAAATCCAAGAAGAATGAATCTTCTCAGGGGTCGAATGACTCGAGAATGCTCTTGAAACCCATTCCACCTACAAAATATGACGGGTCAGCGATTGTACGAGAAGGTTCAACTTACGTTCAAGCAGGCCGAGTACTGGCCCAGCAGCAGATATTTTTCTTGTCATATTTCTGGACCGGGAAAGCTGCGAACTTTTACGATCGAAAGGTTGTAAAGAACGAGGCAGAATGAACCCTACCAGATTTCTTCTGGGGACTGTTTGATTATTGCTTCCCGGTTGACTACCGGAGCAAGCAGCGCGACCGTTTGAACCGCTGTTATCAGAATGATAAATTAGTTCTTGACCATGTCTCTGAGTTTGAAGAGATTTACAACATGATTGGATTGGTCGATGACCAAGAGGAGGTGGTCAAGCTTTGGCGCAATTTCAAGCCTGAAATACGAAAGGAAATGTACCGTGATAAACTTGATCCCGAGATATCCACTTGGGACGAAGTTATGGCCGCTGCAGAGCATGCTGAAATTTTGCTGGGCAAAGATACTCGTCCTAAACAGCAAAATTCAGACGGTCGCTACCAAGCGGCATCTGGATATTCAAATCGCAGCAATGGGTCGTGTGGCTCATTCCGTGGACGCGGTCGCGGACGCGGAGGGCGCTTTGCTCCGAAAGATCGAACCGAGGTGTTTTGGGCATCTGCAGCAGAGATACCTTCTGGAAAACCTGACTGGGGCAAGAAAAATGGCCCGTCAGAGGAAGCTAGAAAGCCCAAGGTGTCAAAACCGTGGTCAGAGAAGAAAATCTCACCACAACGGTGCAATCAGTTACTTGCCGGCGGCTTGTGCTTTAATTGCGAAGAACCTGGCCATTTGGCACGCAATTGTCCCAAGTTGACGACCATGATTTCGAATCAGAAAGGAAAACTTCCTGGACTCGGAGCTCACAGTGTTCGCATTCCTGTTGCTTCAGTATCAGACAGTGCCGAACTGGCATTATTTGATACAGCAGAAGTGGTAGAGACCTTGCATGTTGGTTCTGCAGCCATGTGTGCCACAGAAATGGAAGTCGAGGAGGGCAGGGATACCAAAGAAATTAATTTCGACTCCCTACCTTCTGAATTACATCCGAGTCAACCGATCGGCGATTTGCTTGCAAAATACGCCAAGGTAATCTTGCAGCTGGCGCAGCCTTATCCAGGAGAGGATGAGCTACAAGCTGAGAAGCGATTCTTGATTTACCAGGTATCAGACTCTGAACACGTCATAATGGACAACAGTTCCTGCGAAGATGTCATTATTTCAATGGCCCATCTTCAAGAGGAGAACTTTACCCTTGGATTGTGGTATGCAGAGCAAAGGCAAGCTGCACTGGGTTTGAATCTGGAAGATATTCCGCTCGATGAGCGTTACTTGGTAGAGCTGGGTAACGGCTATATTGGTGGAGCAACTCTCCTCCTTGAGCAAGCAGTGTGGAATGCATCTGAAACTGATGCTAACTTCAGTCATTTCCACATCGAAGAGCATACCACAGACTCTTATCTGATCATGGATATCAGGCGCGGGAAACAGGACATTCTGTTGAAAAACCTTGTGCTGAATTCACGGTTTGATCTATTAGCCTGGTATCGAACATCATTCGCTGAACAAGCTTCTGAAACCGACTACGACTTGCTGACTATGTCAGACTCAGAGATTGCTGAAATCTCACCTGAAGATTACTCAGACATGCCTGGTCTGCAGTCCGTCAGCGATTCGGAGAGTGAAGGTGATGATGAGATGGAATTGCCATACCCTGTTGATGCAAGCGAGACTTGGGATGATCGAATCGCCTCTATGGCGCATATATTCAACAAGTTGAATCTCACACAGACGGAGAAACCTGCTAGAGCGCATCGGTTTGCAGTGCCTGCAGCTCACAATATCCTAGAGTCTTGGCCCCCTACGTTTGAATAATCCCAGGACGCTAGGGCCCAGCTTAATCCGCCGGATTCTCAGCCCACAGCAGGTGCTTAGGAGGTTAATAATATTTCCAGAGTGACA
This sequence comes from Mycena sp. CBHHK59/15, assembly GCA_029204085.1. Lineage (NCBI taxonomy): Eukaryota > Fungi > Basidiomycota > Agaricomycetes > Agaricales > Mycenaceae > Mycena > Mycena sp. CBHHK59/15. The sequence goes on along the minus strand of JARGXW010000148.1, from coordinate 137,731 downwards.
CAATAATATTAAATTCCCAACTATACCGTACAGGGGGAAGCTGATGTACAAGTAAAGGGTAGATATATGTGTGGATGGGGGAATATTATGGGATGAGAGCAGTGGGTGTAGGCCATGCAAAATATTGTGAGGCCAGCGGTCTAGGATGCTGCCAATGTGTAGATGGCTGCAGAATATTATTATGCACCCAGCATCATGGAGTCCAGCCAATGCTTAGATGGTGGGAGAATATTATTACCCACCCAGCAGAGCAGGACATGGCTGATGCTCAGATCACTGGAGAAAGTTATTTCTCAACCAACATTGCAGGATGCAGCTGATGCTTAGATCACTGGGCAATAGTATTTCTTCGCCAGTCGGATAGGTTTCGGCCGATGTTTGGATTGCTGGGGAATATTATTGTTCAACCAGCACAGCAGGAGGCAGCCGACACATAGATCACTGGCAAATATTATGTTTTAACCAACAGTGCAGGATTTGGCCGCTGCTTGGATCACTTGGAATAGTATTGCTCAACCGGCAGACCAGAGTACGACCGAGCCTAGATCACGGGGAATTATACACCCAGCAGAGCAGGATTCTGCTGATGCATAGATTGCTGGCGAAGATTATTTCTCAACCAGCATGGCAGGACTCGGCTGATGCATGGATCACTGGGGAATATGATTTATCAACCAGCAGGGCAGGATTCGGCCGATGGTTGGATCACTGGAATATTATTTCTCAACCAGCAGGGCAGGATTTGGCCACTGCGTAGAGTGCTGGGGAATATTATTTCTCGACCAGCATGGCAGAGGGCGGCCGATGTAAATACTACTGGGCAATGTTATTTCTTTGCCAGCAGGGCAGGAGGCAGCCAATGGATAGATCACTGGAGAATATTATTTCTTGACCAGCAGGGCTGGATTCAGCCGATGCATAGATTGCTGGCAAATATTATTTCTCAAGCAGCATGGCAGGCAGCAGCCAATGAATAGGTTTCTGGGGAATATTATTTCTTGACCAACAGCGTAGGATTAGGCTGATGCTTAGGTTTCTGGGGAATATTATTTCTCGGCCAACAGGGTAGGATTCAGCTGATGCTTAGGTTTCTGGGGAATATTATTTCTTGACCAACAGCGTAGGATTAGGCTGATGCATGGATCACTGGGGAATATTATTTCTTGACCAACAGCATAGGATTAGGCTTATGCATAGATCACTGAGGAATATTATTTCTCAACCAGCGCGGTAGTATTCAGCTGATGCTTAGATCACTGGGGAATATTATTTCTTGACCAACAGCATAGGATTCGGCTTATGGATAGATCACTGGGGAATATTATTTCTCAACCAACAGCATAGGATTCGGCATATGCGTAGATCGCTGGGGGTTGGGTCATTACGGATCCGAGTAGTAATTCTTTTGAGAACGAGGTATCCTCGTGAGTTTCAAAGTACTTTTAATCATGTACTTTGAGCTAAAAAATGGCACAATGAGAGCAATACTCGTGAGTTGATCCGTGAGAAACCCGTGACCCACGGGTCAAGTACTCGTGAAGGCGGGTTTCCCACGGATCCGAGTATGGCCTTGGACGACGCAAGTACTTGTGGTCACGGATCCGGGTCACTCGCGGGTTAACTCGTGACATGCCTTAGTGGGATTCGGCTGATGCTTAGATTGTTGGGGCATATTATACAGGGTGGGATTCGGATGATGCTTAGATCGCTGGGGGATATTATTTCTCGACCAACAGTGTAGGATTCGGCTGATGCTTAGATCACTGGGGAATATTATTTCTCGACCAACAGCATGGCATTCGACATATGCATAGATCGCTGGGGATATTATTTCTCCACCAGCGCAGTAGTATTCAGCTGATGCTTAGATGGCTGGGGAATATTATCTCTCGACCAACAGCGTAGGATTAGGCTTATGGATAGATCACTGGGGGATATTATTTCTTGACCAGAAGCGTAGGATTAGGCTTATGCATAGATCACTGGGGAATATTATTTCTCGACCAACAGTGTGGGATTCGGCATATGCATAGATCGCTGGGGGATATTATTTCTCGACCAACAGCGTAGGATTAGGCTGATGCTTAGATCACTGAGGAATTATTATTTCTCGACCAACAGCATAGGATTCGGCATATGCATATATCGTTGCACGGTAGTACGCGGCTGATGCTTAGATCGCTGAGGAATATTATTTCTTGACCAACAGCGTAGGATTCGGCATATGCATAGATCACCGGGGAATATTATTTCTCGACCAACAGGGTAGGATTCGGCTGATGCTTAGATCACTGGGGAATAGGATTTCTTGACCAACACGGTAAGATTCGGCTGATGCATAGATCACTCGGGAATAGGATTTCTCGACCAGCAACGCTGGATTCCACTGATGCTTAGACCACTCGAGAGTATTATTATACACCCAACAGTGCAGGGTTTGGCTGACACATAGATCACTGCCGAATATTATCCTTTGACCAGCAGGGCTGGATTTGGCCGATGCATAGATCATGGGCAAATCTCATTTCTTGACCACCAGGGTAGGATTCTGCTGATGCTTAGATCACTGGAGAGAATTATTACGCACCCAGCAGGGCAGGATTCGGCCGATGCTTGGATGGCTGGAGAATATTATTATCCCGGAGCAGGGCAGGATTCAGCTGATGTTTAGTCGGCTGGAGAATATTCGCCACCTCAATATTTCTTTCTTGTGTCCATGTTATTTCACACACACGTTCTCGAAATACTGGCGGACAGTCCACCACCATATTTTTGGCTGTCAATATTCAGCAGTCAATGTAGCTTCTATGTCCTGGAGGAATTTGCTTGCCCATTATTATGGCTTGACATTGGTCATTTTCTTTTCTTTTTTTTTGGTCGTGGTCAACCTTTTGATCTGGCCACCTGAATTATAAGACTCACAAAGATTTTGCCTCTGCAATCATCCTGAATGCATCCTCCATCTTGCTTAACACATCCATCCAAGCAGCCAACGAGGTCTCGTCATTCATCCTCTGCATGCTCAGTCTCCACCATTTCACGTCCAGGACAAAGCAAACAAGGCCACCTCGACCATGGCGGCACCAGTCCTCTTTGAGTATTGCATCCACAGTCTCCACCTTCTTGGAGTTGGTTACAAGGATTTGGACAGGTTCCCAGACTCTCTGCATCTCTGCTGCCCAGTGAGTCGCATCAAGGTCAGGCAAATCACCATTTTGATCACTCATTTGTGACCAAATTTTCAGAGCCTCTGGAAAATTATCAGCAGCATCTGATCTGGCGGGTTTCCACTTCTCATCAGAGCACCATCTGTCATGGCATAGGCCTCCACAAAGTTCTTCCACTGTGTCCCAACCACTTGCACATCATCCTCCGCCATGCCAACCTCCAGACACACCTTTCTCCACACACTGTCAATAGAGCGATGAATTGCTTGGCCAATGCCAAACTTCGCGGATTTTTTGCGGCCCACCTCCCTCTTGGTCATAGCCTCGTGCATCTTTGAGATGGCTGCTTGAACAACACCGAAATCATCCATGCTGAATGCAATGTGGTAGAGCGGACTTTCAGGGTCTGCTTCAGCACATGCCCTTGTCTCTCACAGAACTACTCCAGAAATGAGTAGGATTTGACTGGCTTCGGTATGTGTGAAGGACTCCCCCAAAGTCGGAATATGTGTATTTGTGTCCATCCACATCAGCACAGATTTCCAGGTGGAAAGGTATCCCGTTGAATCGTTTACAGGATCGTATAAATCATCGACCAGAGTCACATCTTTGACATTCCAAGACACCAATTATGGAGATTTGAAGTTTCCCATGTCCCTACCAGCCTGCATAAACCATCTTTAACAGTCGCTTCTGATAAGGACACAATGACTTACTCTAGATGATTTCAGGACTTGTTTGACCAGCAAGTGGTAGGCCGTCATTGGATCGAGGCCAAACAGTATAGCCTCGCCTGCATCTGGTTTCACAACCATTTGAGCTTTTGGTTTATCACCATTTTCTTTGGCCACAGCATCCGCCCGGGTTGTTGCAGCCTTTCCTTTCCCTTTGTTTACCTTCGTCGTGTGGTCCTTGCCGGGTTTCCTCTTCTTCTTGGATGACCCATCTTCCTCACTGAGAGGATCTTCGTCGTCAACCTCCACATAAGCTCGCTTTTTTTGGCTTCAATGCAGCCACATGCAACCTTCCATCCTTGGCAACCTTTTGCCTGACCTCTTCAACTTTGAAAGCCAAATGCTTCTTGCTTTTCTTCTGTTGGTCAATCCACAGCTTGTAAATTGCCTCAACTTCGGTTTTGACCATCCGAGATGGATCCTTGAGCCCAACACCAACAGGAAGATATTTTTCCGCAATAAGTGACCTCGCGCCCTCAGGAGTGGCCATTGCTGTCCATGGAGGAGATGAAGAACCTGTTGCAAGCTCTACAAAGCATATTAGCCGTGTTCAACAGAATATGAGGCTATTAACACACTCAGGACTTCTTTGACAAAGGCACGAATCATAATCTTGGCTCCACCAATCCACTCAGTGCCCAGCATTTTTGGCACCTCAGGCAGGAGGGGATATCCATCCCAGTCCTTATGATTGCCATGCCCTTCTGCATATTCAAAAAAATCCAACCTTGCCCAGGGATATTTCGCCTTTTGTAATTTCTTTTCACCCTCTTCATCACTTGAATTATCGCTTCCAACATCTTCGAATGATTCTGAATACTCCAGGAATGAATTCACAACACCCTTATGTACTTTCCATTTTGGGAATTGCTGGCTGAATTTTGGACTTAGCAATGTTTCATGTCTACCAGGCCAATGAGTATTGATTAAAGACCAGCACTAGAATGCGTACACCGATGTTTGTGTCTTCCCCTTGATATCTGTCCATGATGACAAACAGACCATTCTGACCCCATAGATTTCCTGCATTCTCTTGATGAAAGCTGCAATGTCTTTGTCTGCCGATGCACTAGCAAGCCTATTAGAAGTAAGTAAAGCTAATACTCAAGAGGATAGAGCTTTTGATACCTGCGCTTGTCTGACTCTGAGATCTCCCCATTATTGATTGACATTGCCTTCAGCCGACATTCCTCCTGCTCATCCTCCGACAGTTCCCCCCACAGTTTCACAATAGTCAAGTGGTGAATCTCATTCCAAGGCTCCCCTGCATGATTCATCTCCTCTTTGATCTCATCATAGCGCTCAGAGTAGTCCTCTCGGGCCACCAATTCTGCATCATAGCGCTTGACTTTGATTTTCCCACTGCTTTTGTCCTTCTCCCTCACTTCACGAAACTGTGCAATCTCATTGTTGTACCAAGTTTTTATTCTGGTTGAGACCTGGTTCCCAGTAGGATATCAAGCTTTGAGAAGCAAAGAGAGAATGTAGTGCACCTTTTCTGGAAGTTCCTGATTCGTAGCTTTTAAAAGAAGCACAACATCATCTACAACTGCCTCTCTATCGTCACCCTTAGCTGCAAAGAACCAGGCACCATTCGCAACAAGGATAGGCTTCAGATCCGGCTTGACCCAGCCCATGGTAAAAACAGGACAAGGAAAAGAAGAAGGGAGAAAGAGACAGAAGGTGTCTCCAAAAAATTTGGGAACAAACACACGTGTTCCTTGATTCGTGACAAGTAAACTGCAGGCTTTCCCAATGCCAACTATAAACACATGCAATCTATGGCATAGATAGTATGACAGGATGCACATACCTTTTAAGGGACCCACGGGTCAAGCTCTTTGCGAGAGCTTGGTTCTGAGAAGCTAAATGTTGGAGTCCACCTTTGACACCAAGATTAAAGGTTATGGATATGAATGCGAAGTTTCCTGGAAAGTATAGCTCCAGCATGCTGGTGAGCATTGGGATGGGAGTTCCTCCGAGAGGAAGGCCCTCAAGACAATAAACCAGGAGTAGAACAGAGCGGGAAGATGCCCCTGCACTGATTGAATGTGTGGAGATCGAATCCTTCAGAATGATGTGCCGACCATCCTGACAATTGACGAAACCCTGATGCTTTGTGTTTTAGATTACAACTGATGCGTAGCATAAAAACACACCTCATAGGGTTTTGCAACAAAATGCTGGCCCTCCAAGCCTCGACGTACTAGCTCTGCATTGTAATGACAGGGTGGACATATAAATTAAATGTTTAGGAGCTCTTTGGAGGGGTGGTCCAAGCATGAATCACACATAGCCTTCTGGCAGCGGTGTTCATCGCATGCCACAATCCCCCCACCATTCTGGCAGGCAAAACAATAGTAGTATCTGAAGTTAGTGCATAGACACTGCAGTAAACCAATGCTGCATACCGCATCACCCTCCCCATTCAAGGTTGCATCTAAGACCCTATAGCCCCGAACTTCCACACCCTCCTCCATGAGGATGATCTCCTTTGCATGGCCAGGGCTTATGATACAGGGTGATTCACAGGCCCTGAGGCCGCGAGGACTTCACCTGACCCACCAAGAGCTACCCAAGGTGCATCTGCGCCCATACAGTGTTTTGCCTTCACTGCATAGGGCTTGAGTTTTTGCCCACGGGAAGTACCACCACACCCACGAGCACCAGGAGCAGCACCACGGCCAATCCCTACATTTGGATCAATGTTCGCGGCTGCCCTGACTCGTGCAAGAGCACTCATGACTTTTGTTATGACTGACGACGGTGGAAAGAAAGTTTGGTCCTGTGCAGTTATGCTGCACCTCTGGAACCAAATAACATCCAGATCATCAATAACCGCTCTACTCCGATCACAATTAAAACATCGTCATTTTCAAGTAAATATAATATAGTAGATGGTGGTCGTGGCCAATACAAGACAGATAGTCAGTCTCTCTGCAAATAAAAGCGGCAACTGGCGCTCGGCATCCGCTGTGCTCATACCGCGTACCCGCAATCGAATGCCCTGAAAAACTGCAGACCTCGAGCCCGCCACGAACTCGACACGGGATGGTGGACACAGAGCTGTCCATATCTGGCAGGGCCGGTGCGTTGCGGAGTCGTTCGGAGCTGCGCCCTCCAGCTGGGGACGTCCAATGCTAAAGGATGCCTCGGTGGCGCGATCATGCTCGAAGGCGTGAAGATGTGCTGGGTGTTGTGTCAGTCCGAGTGAGCCACGCATGCGGTGAAGAAGAGAAGGTTGGTCCTCTCGGGGACCGAGGTGGTGTCCAGGTCGTACCAGTAGTGCCGCCGAGCCGTAGAATCCCGTCCCCTTCTCAATGGTCAAGAGAAAGACTCTAGAAGTAGAATAATCAGTAGGATATGAATAATAAAACACTTAGCTTGATGAGGGCTCAAAATTCAGTGTGTGGGACGTGAGACGAGTGCAAATGATGGGATTGTCGTGGTAGGTGGGAGAGAAGGAAGGTGCTTATGTAATGATCGGGACGGCTGTTCACGTACTCTCGTGACACCGGAGCCCGGAAGCGATGGGAACTAAATAAATGTATGTAAAATGTCCGTGATAAATCTGTTGGCTAATGCGAATCCTTCAGCATGCCACGAACCGGGAATCTGCGCAAAGACGTATAGGGAGACACGCTGCCCCGCTCAGCGCCGACAGTGGGTGCCCAATCCACGCCGAAGTCAATCCCCGGCGCAGTCCGAGTCCGTGGCAGCATCCAGAATCACGATCGCCTCGAGATTGCTAAGGTGACGTGTGGCGTGTGATAAGTAAGGGGTCCAGAACACGGAGTGCCAAAGATAGTAGCTAAATAAAATGTGAGTATAATATAAAATCAGCCTAACCATTTCAAGAGCTCCGAAAGTCGTCAATTGCAGTGGAGAGCGAGTGGCTGACGGCGAATTGACAATACAGGTGAAGGCGCGTAAATTGACGTGGAGGGAATGTGGAGGGAAAATGTTCAGCGCGGCATTACCGTGTTTGGTCGGCACGTTCAACCGGACCGAGACCCAAAGGCGACGAGTCGTACTTCCACAGCGGGCGTACGTGGTGCGGGTCGGAGGAGCAGCGCCGGCGAAGGTGCATGCGACTTGGTGAGAACAGGGCGACGAGGAAGTAGTGGGCAAGCAAGGGAGGCTACCGACGCGACCCATCCTGCGCTTGGGCGCAGACTGACTCGACATGTTTCACATCAGCGCGAGTGTGTAAAATCGACTTGACGTACCTAGGCACGCGCTCGTCGCGCGGCATCCTCATCCCGCAGCCATCGAAACCGATCCCCGTTTCCCGTAGCGTGCGGACGCCGGACTCGCTCATTCCGATCTGCAGCCAACTGGCCAACTGGACTCGCCGAGCGGAGGTGTGCGGCGTGCGGAACGACGATACGCGGTCCGTGCATGGAAGGCGAGCCGTGGCCTGTGCCCACGCAGCGCCAAGACTGGACGCGAGGAAAACTGTGTGGCGAGTGGGTTGATACACAGTCTGTGCATGGGGGCGAGCCGTGGCCCATGTGCGCGCAGCACCGAGACGATGTCCTGGCGCTATTGCGCATCGATGCCGCAGGCCAGGGGCGGGTCTTGGTGCTGGCTCCATGAAAACTACGAGAGTGCAGGGCCGTGTAAGCTCGCGAAGGAGATGAAAGAACTTCAGAGGCAGCGGAAGCATCATGAGATGCTGGTTCCGGTCATGTTGACCACGTTGGACACAGGGAAGACACGCGCAGTCAAGGCTCTTCTTGATAACGGATGCATAACCACGTGCATTGATCGAGACTATGCTAAGGCTGAAGACTTCGAGCTACACGAACTCGAAGCGCACATCGTCGCCCGGAATGCCGACAGAACCGAGAATGCACAGGGAAAGATCACTCATTATGTAGAGTTGATCATGTCTGTCGGACCCCATTCGGAAAAACAGAGATTCCTCGTCACAGGACTCGGCAAAGCCCAGATATTCATTGGGGACGACTGGTTGTTCAAGCACAACCCTGTAATAGACTTGAGAGTGCAGACACTGCTTTTCAGTCGGTGTCCGCCGGAATGCAACATGACCGGCACGGAATTCGGAAGAGGAGACCGGTGGAAGAACGAGTTGGAAGAACGAGTTGGAAGAACGAGTTGGAAGCATGAGAATCCCTTCTACTCGTGGATTTCGGAGACGCGATTGACTTAAGGTTGAAAGAAACCCAGTCGCAGAAGCCAATCGTGGAAAAGAGCGGATGACGGAGGAGAAGATTCCCGAGGAGTAGAGGGAGTACGTGAACGTCTTCGCGAAGGAGTCGTTCGACTCGTTACCCAAGAAGAGACAATGGGATCACACGATCGAGCTTAAGCCAAATTCAAAGGCTGTAGATTGCAAGATTTACCCACTCTCGGTGACGGAACAGGAGAAGTTGAACGAGTTCCTGGAGGAGAACTTGAAGAGCGGGAGGATCCACCCCAGCAAATCGCCGATGGCTTCGGCGTTCTTTTTTATAAAGAAGAAAGACGGCACCTTGCAGCCTGTGCAAGATTACCGGAAGCTCAATGAGATGACGATTAAAAACCGCTATCCGCTTCCGCTAATTTCGGAGTTAGCCAGTAAGCTCCGAGGTGCCCGGTACTTTATGAAACTAGATGTACGATAGGGGTACAACAATGTACGGATCAAGGAGGGAGATGAGTGGAAGGCGGTGTTCTGCACAAATTGAGGGCTGTTCGAGCCGCTCGTGATGTTCTTCGGGCTTACCAATTCGCCCGCAACATTCCAGACGATGATGAATGATCTGCTCAGAGATCTAATCAACGAAGGGAAGGTCGTCGTCTATCTGGATGACATCCTGATCTTCTCCGACAACCTGGAAGAACATCGTGCGTTGACGAAAAGAGTACTGAAGGTACTCCAGGACAACAAGCTGTTCCTGAAACCCGAGAAGTGTGAGTTCAAACACACGGAGATCGAATTCCTAGGAGTCATTATCTCCTACAACTCGATGAGGATGGACCCCGCCAAGATTAAGGGTGTGATGGAGTGGCCAGAATCAAAGAACTTGAAGCAAACACAAGTGTTCTTAGGGTTCACCGACTTTTATCGCCGCTTCGTCTGGGGATACAGCGAAGTCGCCAAACCGCATACATGGTTGACAGGAAAGGAAGGGTTCCGGTGGGAACAGATGCAGAAGGATGTGTTCCAGAAGCTGAAGGACCGCATTGCCGAGGACGTGGTATTAGCATTACCAACGGACAATGGCAAGTTTCAGTTAGCAGACATGTTGGACGGAGGAGCAATCCTGTCACAGGAGCAGGAGGGCGAATGGCGCCCTGTAGCGTTCATGTCACACGGACTGAACGAGACCGAGCGAAACTACGAGATCTATGACAAAGAGATGCTCGCGATCATGCTCGCCTTGGAGGAGTACAGACAGATGTTGATTGGAGTGCGGCAAACGTTTGAGATTCTGACGGACCACCAGAATCTGGAATATGTCAAAAAGCCGCAAAATCTGAACAGGAGACAGGCCCGATGGATACTGGAGTTAGCAGAAGATGACTTCACCCTTCACCATCGGCCCGGAGCGTTGAACAAGAAGACAGATCTCTTATCTCGGAGATCAGATCATGACCAAGGAAAAAACGACAATGAAGACTGATCAGAGCATCAAGCAGGCGCTCATGAAGAAGCTCCCCAGGTGGGAAAAGAAGGACGATGTCATTTACTACAATGACTTAATCTATGTGCCAAGAGACGAAGAGCTACGAGACAGCATCATTGGGCTACACCACGATAACCCCTTGCTCGGCCATCCAGGAGAGAACCGAACACAGGAAATGGTAGAACACAATTATTGGTGGCTGAGACTAGGGAATCAAGTCACAAAGTACTTGAAGGCCTGCGAGGCATGCCAGAGAACCAGGGTTCATTGCTACCAACAAGGAAAGCTGAACCCGCACCAGATTGCAGAGGGACCTTGGCAGATTATTTCCATGGATCTTATTGGTCCGCTGCCAGTCAGCAACGGGTTCGATGCCATACAGGTGTGGGTCGACACCTTTTCGAAGATGATCCATTGTGAGCCAACAAGCATGGAACAGACAAGCAAGGCGACAGCCCGGTTGACCCGGGATCGGGTGATTAGATATCACGGAGTGCCGAGGAAGATTATCTCGGATCGGGATCTGAGATACGTATCGGGGTTCATGAAGGAACTGCACCGGCTGATGGGGGTTGAGATGAACCCAAGCACAGTGTTTCACCTGATCACGGATGGGCAGACGGAGAGGATGAATCAGGAGATCGAAAAATATCTCAGGGTTTTCATAAATTATCGACAATCGGACTGGTCCAACTGGTTGTCGCTGGCAGAATTCACACACAATGACAAAACGAGCTTGTCGACGAGCATGTCGCCGTGTTTCATAAACACGGGAATGCACCCCTGGAAGGGGATAGAAAACTCAGTCGAGTCACGCAATGAAGCCACGAACCACTTAGCAGAGAAAATGAAGAAGATCCGAGAGGAAGTAGCAGCAGCGCTGGAGAAAACCCAGAAAACAATGAAAAAATACTATGATGCTAAGCGTCGGGACGCGCCGGAGTTCAAGGTCGGTGATCGGGTTTGGCTAGAGGGAAAGAACATAGCCACAGATCGGCCGACAGGGAAGCTGGAGGATAGAAGGCTGGGCCTTACGAGATCCTGGAGAAGGTTGGCGCATCGGCATACAAGCTCAAGTTGCCGGAGACAGACAAGTCACATCCGGTCTTCAACGAGGCACCGCTTACACCGTATGTGGAACCCCCCATGGGAAGGAGAGAAGAACGACCACCGCTGAACATCGTCGGTGGAGAAGCAGAGTATGAGGTGGAGGAAGTCTTCAACCACAGGAAACGAGGGAGAGGATACCAATACCTCATAAAGTGGAAGAATTTCCCACTTTCAGAACGGACCTGGGAACCGACGAGGCACTTGTCGAACGTGAAGAAGCTCTTGAAAAGATATAATGTCAAGCACGGGATCGCAGTTTGAGAGTTGTCGGTAGAGTCCAAACTGGAAGGGATGACCACAGAGGAAAAGACGGTGCTGGCCGCAGAATTACAGAAAAGAGGCTTGATGCCACCAAAAACAGAGGAGTCCGCAAACTCGCGACGAAGCAGATGGTCCCTATTTTCAAACAGGGACACTGGGACTATTTAATCCACCGTTTCAAGCCAAACAAGAGACATTACCATACCCAGAACGATGATCATATGACCCTGAGACAGGCAGATTCGATGAAGCAGCCAGATTTCCTCCGTTACCAGGAATCGAAGCCTACACTTGTTAATCGTCAGGACGATGATTCTAGAGGGGGGGTAATGTCGCGATTAGATAAGATCTATCGTTCCAATGCCTATCTAAGCGCCAGAGATCTAAGCGCTGGATGACAAAGAGGCTATGACTAAGACTGGCCCGACCAAAGGGATGACATCATGATGACGACAGAACACGAGGACACAGCAAGGACATTAAGAACATGTAGTTAAGGGTAGTAGTAGTATATATAGATTAGTTCACATGGTTCGCTAGACAGTATAAGTAGAGTAGCTATTACGCTGTCGTAGTTAACCTTTTATTCCGTCATCTTCGAGATCTACATGAGCACCACCCAATCCCTCTCATCTTACCGAGAGTGGACGCTTAAGGTCTTGACTGTGACAATGAGAAGGTTTTGCTGACTTTAGCTGCCACCAACCAGGCATTTGACAGATGCGCTATGACATCAGCATCAAGTGAGAAGGTTTTGCTGACTTTAGCCGCCACCAACCAGGTGTGGATAGGTATGTCTCAGGTAGACAGCCACTCCAGGGCTCTCAACAGATGCGCTATGACATCAACGTTGGATGAGAAGGTTTTGCTGACTTTAGCTGCCACCAACCAGGCATTTGACTCATGCACTATGACATCGGCTTCAAGTGAGAAGGTTTTGCTGACTTTAGCTGCCACCAACCAGGCGTGGATAGGTATGTTTCAAGGTAGATGACCACCTCCAGGGCCTAAGTCATATTCAAGCACCTCCAGCCCATAGCGAAGAGCCTCGCAGGCAGCACGGACACTCAAGAATAGACACAGAAACAAAAAGTGGGTGAAGGGAAAGAAGAAAAAAGTGGGTGAAATGTACCGGCTTCTACTGCTCTTGGCAATACATCAAGACTGGAGATCTTACAGTATTACATGGCCAAAAAATGTAGTGAGAACTTGAAGAATGGCTTTTGGTTTCCAAAATATTCATTTCCAAAATCATTCCATCGTTAATTTCTTATTTTGGCCCAGAAATATTGCCCAATCTACCTGGCCTGCGAACTCTGGAGCCAGAACATCACTTGCTTATCCGGAAAATGTCAGCCGCTCTGTCAAATCCCAGTAAATCTACAACTCATGCTGTTGACGACAGAGGCTGATCAGACCTGCAGTTGCCATAAACTGGAACTTCGAGAAGTTTACCTCAAGTTCTAAAGCAGACAAGGAGAAAAACTTCAAGTGTCCTGATATTGGAAAGATTGAAACTTGTGCCACCTTGGTAGATCTGAAGGGTATAATCATTGCATGGATATTGCCAAATATTTTTTCAAAGTCTCAAAAGGTATCTGTCAAAGACATTACTCACCCACTATGCAAACTAATCAACTTAGTCAATTTTGCATCATGCAACACAGATCTTAGAGAAAACACTGTTGCAAAGCATTAAACAGCTGGATCCCACAAAACCCAAGCCTTGTTGGCGCAGTTTGCACTCCAGTTTTCGGAAGAGAACCTTGCAAGGTGGTTCCCTGAATTTCTCAAGTGGTTGGTTTGGGATTGGGCATGCTGTTCGCTTTTGAACAACTCAAAACTGCCTCCTATAACTGTTTATCCAGAGTTTGAAATACCCTTTGAAACAGTCACACAATCTGCAGCAAAAACAACCACGGCAATGGCTCTCAAGGATCAATGAAGTGGAGGAATTCATAAATTTTATTCTAGGACTCGCTCATCCTGAACTATATGTGGCTGGGATCGAGGCTCTCTCAAAGCTACGTGTTAATCATGACACAGAGAACATTGCACAGTCATGGGCATCAGTTTTCTCCGGAATTGCAGTGATTGTCAATCGGATCACCATGGCTCATACAGATAGGGGTGGTCGTCCAGAATGGTACAATCTATTGGTCTCTGCTGGAAATCCAGAAAATGCTATTCTCCGCATTCCGCAACTTGGAGCCACTATCAGCTATGATGTGGGTACAGTTGTCTTGCTGTGTGGGAAATCACTTCTCCACTCAGTTGGACCCTGGGGAAAGGGGGATCGGATATGCTTCGCACACTTTATGCGTGCAGATGTGTTGGAGCACCTTGGGGTATCGAATGTTGGGTGGCCAATGCAGCCCAAATATTTTTAGAGAGAGATGCCCAGTTCATAGATATTCGAGACAAGTTCTGCCATTCTGTGCAACCAATACAGATTATATTAGGGTGGCTCAAAGTTGGCTGCATCTCTGCATCTCGTTTTGCAGCAACAACTCGCATCTCGACCCACAGCAGAGCAGTTTCACCCTCGGCCAACAACCGAGCATCCGATCAGTAAACCACAGGTGCAGGGAAAAACGACAGAAGAAAAATACACCGGAAAATATCTGACTCTCGAAATACTGCTTGAAATCAAATCAAATGACCATCTCAGGATGTGGGACCCAGTTTGACACGTTGTTTCTTGGTTCGGAGCAAGCCTGTCTCCGGTCTGGCAAGCTGGACAATCTCGGAGAGAGGCTTGCACCAAACTGCCAAAAATAGGGGATGTCTTCTATGACTCACCATGCTATCATTTCAACCCTGATCCCCCCAGTTTGTGTGTAATATCTGTTGGTTAGATGTAGGCCTCCCTGCATAGAGTCTTAGTTTTGAAATATAAGAAGAACGGACTCCCGTGGACTCCATTCTTCATTGACAACTTCTAATTCAGATCTGAAGCAAACAAAAGATATTCTCATGAAAATATATTGATTCTATGGGCTCGATAGAAAGGTAGTATCTTCAGGAACAGATCATACACTAAGGTTAACCAGATACTTGGCTGTGGTGTCCACAAAAGACGCTTTCGACTGTCGCAACCCAATTGGGAGGTGTGACAAGATGTGTACAAGGTGTGACATTTTTATCTCGAGAGTTACTTTTGCACCCCACAGGAGCTGTATAAGTCATCCAGAGTGTAAAAAGCCATTTTTGCAACATTGGCTAGTGCAGAAATATGAAGAACAAATTTTCGGCAATCCATAAGGTAGGGCGCATGGACGATGTGCACATGTCACATGACTCTGACACCGCCAAAATCAGTGCCATCAAATGGCTTTTGGTCGGACTCTAGCCTTAATGGCGCCTTCTATCAGGACTAAATCGAAAATTTGGCCGCAAGGAAATGTCGGGAAGGTTTTCTGGCTACATATCCTTGCAGGCCGATTTCTTGATTTGGGCCGGAAAAAAGTGCCATTAAGATTTTTGTCCGAAATGTGTCCAAATCAGGTGACGTGTGCACATCGTCCATGTGCCCTACCTTACCACATTTTCGAGAAAAATCCTGTTTTTGATGACTAATCACGGCCAGATTTCTCAATCACTCATATTGGAGCTGGAAGCCCCAGTATAGCACCTATGTGCATCAAACAATGCACTACCAGTACAGAAAAAAAATCATTACAGAGAACTGGTCCAGTCAGAAATTTGAATTTTGCTGAAGAATAGTTTGGTGAGCAATTTTGCTTTTAGACCACATTTGCAAGAAGCACGACTTGGGGCAGGTTTCCTTGGGACAACATGTACTTTGGGGAGATTTTGAGTCAGCAAAAACATTTTCGTACTTATTATATACAAATCATCAACCAGGGCCAAGAGATTTGACAAGGTATCTGAGGCAGGAGGATGCGCCGAACACATCCCCATTTTTGTGGACTTTGGTTCAAGCCCTTCTCAGAATGCGCTGCGAAGTATGTGAAAGTCATGCTTTTCCATTGGGCACGTGAGAAGGCAGCTTGTTCCGAACCTACGTTGTTTTAGGCTCGTGACCAACCGCTTCGCCATCACGTGGCTACACTTTTCACGGTTGGCAAGGTGGCTGGGACAGCTGGGCAACACTTTGGCTGAGCCCGCCAAATGTGATTTTGTACTTAGAATCTGAGAGCTGTGAATTTTCAGAAAAAGCGTAAAAATTGATATGGGGAAAGTTGCGTATTTTTCAATTCTAAGATGAATGATCCCAACATGTTTTTCTAGCTGGGTGGAAGGTGCTTGACATCGTCTGCGCACGGACCAGTAGACAATGTCGAGCACTTTCATATGACCGCGAAAAAAAAATTGTCTTATTCAGCTTAGAATTCAAAAATATACAACTTTCTCTATACGGCTTTTTACACTTTTTTCTCAGGTTCAGACCTCAAAAAACTGAAGTCCAAAACCACTTTTGGCTGCATCAGCCAAAATCATGACCAGAAGTTCCAGACGTTACATGAAGCTTTGATCCCTTGACCCCGTGATCAAAGTTGCTTACATGTGACTGACTGGTCACGAGTCTAATGTTGTTTCAGCCTTTTCTGGTTCTTTCCTCCAACGTGTTTTGTCACGAGATGAATTGTCTCTGTCTTGTGTCACCATCAAAAGCAATGAATTTTCAAAGTCCGCCATATCTGCTGCACTGCGAATTCTTTGCTACAAGACGAGATGTGGAGATGCCACCAACTTTGAGCTACCCAATTTTACCAAGGATCACAAGCCCCACCTTTGGTGACTGCCCATGCATCCATCCTAAGTCCTAACTCTGTGGCGTCCATGTGAAAAACTGCCCAGATGAAGTCCATGCCATCCCCCGATGCATGTATGCATGGTTCAACAAGGTCACCAAAATGGCCCCATGCACTGAGCAGTAAAGTGCGAACACCTGTGCGGCCAGTCAATGTGTCTAGCTATATCTTGACATGAATGATGCAATGTGAAGACATCACAATATAACTCACCTGAGCGTAGATGTTTTCCAATGTGCAACGAACATCATCTGCATCCCTGAGGTGGGCCTCATACCTCTCTTGATCCACTTTACACACTGACTGTGCATGAGCCTCGAGTACCCTTTCTTTGTCGGCAAGAGCAGTCAACCCTTCATGGTCCGATTCAATCTCACTTTCTGAAGTCAACACTCAATGATACTGTGTGATTGGAGTATGAAATTATGATAAACAGACCTTTGGCTGAACAGGAAATCGATTCACCAGAAGTACTCCCAGTATCAGATTTTGAGCTCATTTTCGTGGTATGGACATCAGCGTGGGACATTCCTGGATGAGATTATATAGTACCACGTGATGTTTACCTGAGCTCAATGCCTCGACAAGCCAAGATAAAGGGACAAGGAAACCAAACAAGGTATCATCCAGTATTGGATGAGATTACAGTTTATGATGAGGTTCAAACCCGGAATGGCTATCGTTCTCAAAAGGCACGGAAAGTCTCTGCATCATCTAGACCAAAATCACCATCCAAGTCGGTGTTCAGGTCTCCTAGAAAAATCAACTCAAATATCTCGGATGGGCATACTTTCGAAGAGCCAGGTCCTCAGCAATTGAATGCACAGGACTCCAGTGGTGGCCTGCCTCTCCGAAGAGGGAAGGTAATAGTTTAACTGAATTAATTATTGAAACATCCTTCCTAAATGAATTCCAGACTTCAAATGATTATATGCGGGAATGGAAATCAAATAAAAGGAGTGTCTACTTGAAGTGCATATTGAATGGGGAGGCATATCCTCGCAATGGGAGTTGTCAGCGATGTGGAAAGCATGAAAGGATCTTTCGCTGTGATCATTGCACAGGACAGGCTGTTTGGTGCGAAAAGTGTTGTCTGATTATTCACCAGACTTCCCCATTTCACCAATCAAAAGGTGGAATGGGAAGTTCTTCAAGAAGACAGACTTGGACAAAATTGGACTTACAATCTTCCTCGGCCATGGAGGGAGCCCTTGTCCAAAATTGCGTAACGTGGACCATAATTCAGAACAGACAGCTATGGGGCCCGCTAATCCAGATGAAGACATTGTGATGGACGCCTCCAACGCAGATGTAGATGAGTGGGAAGATGAAGTCAGACAAGGATTTCTGGGAGACCGCCTGAAAATAGTGGACACCACAGGCATCTTTTCGAGGTGCATCCGATGGTGTGAGTGTATGAACCATGAGATGGAAGTTGTGCCGCAGGACCTCCAGCTTCTTCATGCCCATTTTTACCCAGCAACATCAGATCGACCATCCACTGCATTCACATTCAATGTTCTGGACGAGTTTGCGATTGATGCCTTGGAGTGCAAGACAGCTGCATTGACTTTTCTTTCCAAACTCTGCAGACAGACAGATCGAGTTTTTCCATTGTCTACTGCAGTATGTCTTTCGAAAATAATTGAAAATTCAGGCACTCATTTTATTTCAGAATGTGTATGCTGCATTCATGCGATGCTCGAGACAGTGGCGAAATTTGATGAACCTGAAGCGTGCTGGAATAGCCCACGACAATCCTACAAGAAGTCCTGGTGACTTGGCTCTCTTCTGTGTCTCGTGTCCTCAGCCAGGGAAGAATGTTACTATTGAAGAGGTCAAATTATCTGCTGACTTGTAAGTCATTATCCTGGTACACAATGTGTCAATAACTGGTGTTAGTAAATTATACAGGCCTCAGATTGTGGTCGATGGCAATTTCAAGCTTGAGAACTTGAAAATGAGGAACCCTGAGGACGATGTGCGTCTGAGTGATGGGCAAATGTTCTTTGTTGGCTCTGTATTATATGATGAGCATGTGCGGATTACACCTGAGCAAAAGCAGGTAAACACAAATTTATTCTCACAAGAAAACCAATTCACATACTTTGGCTTAGCGCTCAAATTGTAACAATCATCGGGCTGTGAATGAAACAAATGTCAAGCGCAAGGAAGTGGATTCGACAGGCATTGGTGCCTGTGCATGCGCTAGACATGGATGTTTCTATCCACACTGTGTTGTAGGCTTCCAGTTGGGAGAAAGGTATGCTGGTGTTACATTTTTGAGAATACGCACTGAGTCTTGAAACATAGACAGAAAATATGGATTATGCCATCTCAGAAGTTTTCCGACAACTTCCCCCAGAAATAAAGCAGATGCTTCTCATGTATGATATCTCCTGCCAGTGGGTACTTCGTTGGATCCAGCGCTTCAAGGAGGGAAAGTATCTGTTCTACCGTAAGGATCTGGAGCTTTTTGCTGCTGTTGGGAAATTTCATTTGGGAGCTCATATCCTGGAGTGCTTCTGGGAATTCTCCTTGAATTTCATGGAAGGGTCAGGCCAAGTTGACGGTGAAATCCTTGAGACCTTATGGGCAGCATTGGATAAAGTAGTGGGCAGTACACGGAGTATGTCACGTGCTCATCGGCAGGAGGTTCTTGACGACTACATGAATGACTCAAACTGGAAGAAGATGGTGGGTCTGGTGAGTAGCCAGCATGCTCCAGCAACAATTAATTCCGATGACCTGTGTAGTCCGTGCTTTGATAGGCAAAATGGATCGAGCTACTGCTGGCTGGCATCCACACAGGATGCTTTTGATGAGCTCTCAATACGTGTTGGCAAAGACATTACTGAAAAATGGGCAAAAGAGGAAAGAGATGCCCTTGCTCCAGGTGGAATAGGCAGAAAAATTTATAAGGCTGCAGGAACAGATGGTCTGTAGCGTCCACCATACTGGCTCTATTTCACTAAGTTTTACAGATCCAGGAGCATCTGAGATGTGTGTGCGTCTAGCTGAAGAGCAAATGCAGTCCAACGGAAATTTGTCTGGCTCGATTGCCCTTATTGCTGAGGGATTAAATATTCAGCAAGCGCAGTATGTGTTTCTTACAAATGCAAATACTGTTTCCTTGACTGAAGCAATGGTAGAAATTCCCTTGCAATGTATCGTTCATCCCTTGGAAAACGTCCTACTGCATCAGAAAAGAGAGATCTAATCGGAAAGGTTGATCGTCTTCAGAAGCGAATCACCAAATTCAAGAAAGCCATGTCTACATTCATGCTTGGACAGAGTTCCATGAATGGTAACGAATCAGAAGAAACTGAAAGTGATGAAGAGCAATTGTTCCCTGGTGATGATGATGACCTCATGGAAGTAGAAGGCTCTGATTATGGGGATGAAGATGGATGGAGTGAGGCAGAGGATGAAGATGACGAAGACGCAGGGACAACATGTCTGGTGGAGAACATACGACTCTCCTTGCCTTCAAGCTCAAAGGCCAAACATATGGGAGCAGAGCAGTACAAGGACCTTTGTCAGCAAGAAGCAACTCTCCACGAGGGCCAAATCAATGATGCACTTCGAGGCCTAAGGATAGCACTGGGTGAGAAGGCCTGGATGCTGCGAAACAATGTACGGACGCAAGTGGTGGGAAAGACAAGCTACGGCATGGAGTGGTGTTACAAAAAAATCTAAAGATGTCAGGAAGCACTTGAAGATCTATAACCACGCACGCTCAGCTCTCCAACGCATGGGACAGGGAGAAAAGTGGAAGCCTATCACCAAAACTGATCTGAATATGAAAGGAGACATGATCGAAGCGAATCGTACTGGACAACGAGCACATACCCTCGCCTGGTTCTGGCGTCTGGAGGACAGCCCTGCCTCAGACGAAATTCAACAAAGTGGAAAGATTTTGGAGTGTGAGTGCTTTCATTATTGCATAATATAGCATAGACCTCATAAATTTTATCGGATCCAGTTTACAGAGTGAACTGGCTCAGAGCCAAGGCTCGGGTAGATCAGTGGAAAGAAGAGGGGAAATTTGTGGTGAATGAGATGGTTTGGACAGTTAACTCCTTCAAGTATGATGTAATCAGTGGAAACTCCGGGTCGAGGCTGCCAAGTTGGAAGAGGAGGATGGGTTGCAAGCATATGCAGAGAAGCAGGTGGACTTATGGGAGAGCTTTGCTGTCCATGGTAAAGAAATGTTCGACTGGGCTAAGAGTACACCAAAGACAGATCGATGGAGAAAAACTGGGCCAGTCCAAGGATTTATGTTGTAAATTAGACATTCCATTTTATCACTGTGACTGCTTCGAGCATAAAACAGGTTTTGGCTGTTATTTCGGAATACGGCCTTAGCGAAGTTCCTCGAGAGGTCAGGGGCATTCACCAAGGGTCCAAGACAGGCCAACTGCGACATGAAACCGAGCCCCTCCTGACGGTGCCGACAGCTACGACTATGATTCGGACGATGGAGAAGGATCAGAGAGCGGGTATGGAGGCAACGAGGAGTTGGGTGAGGGGAGCGAAGAAGAATGGTGACACGCCGACACCGCCAAAACATGATGTGCGTGCTCTAGGCCATCCATGCCTTCACAACATTCTCAGGGTCAGATCCATAGGTTACCATACTGGCCGCCCATACACTCTCTCTCTTCTTTCTTCCTATGCTTATGTTACTCACTCCAAGGTCACCCTATTCTTATCTACCCGAGATACTTGCCCATCTACCATGCAGCGCACAACCGCAGATTGGATACTTTGAACACATCTCCCAAGCCCTTGCCATTGGATGATATATCTGATATATCCCTTACTACCTTACGTATCACATAGTTACTTACTGTGCTAGCATCTTAGCTACATAGTATCGCTTGTGTCGTTAACCAATTATCTCTCTCAGTTCTTGATGAGTCATCAGCTAGTGATTCAGATCGGGTGTTGGATGTGTGTCTGTATTACATAAACATCGGAGTTTGAATCTTGATGCAAGTGAACACAAGTCTCCGCAACTTGGCTCCAAGCCAAGTTGACTTGTGTTCCCAAAACACCCCTCCCAAATGCAGTGCTGACGTACTCTACAAATAACCATTCTCACAGATTTTTGGGATGGTAGGATAGTGCTGTGGTTTCCATGCTCAGTAGTGGTGGCAAAGTTCGGTTTGGTTCAAGTTCAGGGCACCTTTTCCTGAATCTTGAACCTGAACCTGAGGTCCGGTTTGGCGAACTGCTGAACCTCGAACGTGAACACAGGTTCAGGTTCAGTTTGGCGTTTGAAGGTGTTCAAACCTGAAAAAAAAAAATGTCCTGCTGGGAGCCAAATTTAGTGCATAAAGAATCGTAATTTCTGTAGGTGTCAGCCACAGAGTTCTTGACTTGATGGATTCCAACCCAGGAGCACCACAAGCACATCTGACCGATACTGCACACAAAAAGCTCATGTCTGTCCCCATTCGACATCCGGAACAAACAGGGACATCGGATCATGATGGGGGGCTAAAATTCCCACATAAATGAGGCCCAAATAGGCATGAGTTTGGTAATTACCACCACATGCTCCCCAAACAAATGCAAATCCGAATTTTAAAGTCATGTTGAGAGCCGCTATTCAGTGAACTTGGTGTTTAACAGAGTTACTTGTACAAATGAACTTGCCCTTACAAATTAAACTTTACTTTACTTTTGGCAGGCAAAGATAAATTGTCAAGTTAAGCTAACTTAGGTGATGCACTGGTTGAACATTTCAAAATTTTCACCTTCTTTTTCAGTGAAGAATGTCGTTTATTTTTCACACATTTTTCACTGAAAAAGCAGGTGAAAATTTCAAAACATTTTCATCACTTTCTTATTTTATTTCGAATTTTTCACCTTGAATTGAGAAAGTGCTGAAAAAGTTTTAAATTTTTCACCTTCTTTTTCAGTGAAAAATGTCTGAAAAATAACCAACATTTTTCACTGAAAAAGAAGGTGAAAAAATTGAAATGCTCAACCAGTGATGGCATAAGTTAATATGGCTGTGTTTACTTGGCATTAACTTTGTAAACTTGCAGGCATTTGAGGGTCTATACACCAATAACTGTACTCAAATGTGTATATACATGTCTGAATGGTGTACAATAAATTGGCCTGGAAGCACCTTGTGTGCCAATTATCTGAAGAATACAATACATTACTTTTACAGCTGAAGTCTCTAACGCCCCAGGTTTGTGACATATAATACACGTGAGGTGAACCTCACGTGGTCTGTATTTGGGACAGGGCATGTGTCCCGCAACTTCCTGTTAACAAGTGTTTCCAACACTGAAATTCAAGCTCTGACATATTCTCCAACCATCTAAGCACCAGCCAAAACACCGCCCAGCTGTCTGAGAAATAATATTCTTCATAAGCCTAATTGGGGGAGCTTGCGACCCCAATTCTGTGGGTGATCCGGAAATGCAGATGGCTGTGCTGAGTTCTGACTTTTTGATGGCCCCCCGTGCGACTTTGATGGTCCCCCGTGGGAACATCACTGTCTCTGTCTCGGACGAGTCGAGACTGCTTCGAACTCTCGTGCTTCGGATATCTATAACTGAGATTAGGCGAGCTCCCCCATTCTGTAGCCGGGCACCGGCATACAAAACATATTTCTAGGCTGTTGGTCGAGAAATAATATTCCCCAGTGATCTATGCATAAGCCTAATCCTATGCCGTTGGTCAAGAAATAATATTCCCCAGTGATCTATGCATAAGCCTAATCCTACACTGTTGGTCGAGAAATAATATTCCCCAGCGATCTAAGCATCAGCTGAATACTACTGCACTGGTTGAGAAATAATATTCCCCAGCAATCTAAGCATCGGGCGAATCCTACGCTGTTGGTCGAGAAATAATATCCCCCAGTGATCTATGCATATGGCGAATCCTACGCTGTTGGTCGAGAAATAATATTCCCCAGTGATCTATGCATATGCCGAATCCTACGCTGTTGGTCGAGAAATAATATTCCCCAGCGATCTAAGCATCAGCTGAATACTACCGCGCTGGTTGAGAAATAACATTCCTCAGCGATCTATGCATAAGCCTAATCCTACGCTGTTGGTCAAGAAATAATATTCCGCAGAAACCTAAGCATCAGCCTAATCCTACGCTAGTTCGGTGCCTCCTGCCATGCTGCTTGAGAAATAATATTTGCCAGCAATCTATGCATTGGCCGAATCCAGCCCTGCTGGTCAAGAAATAATATTCTCCAGTGATCTATCCATTGGCTGCCTCCTGCCCTGCTGGCAAAGAAATAATATTGCCCAGTAGTATTTGCATCGGCCGCCCTCTGCCATGCTGGTCGAGAAATAATATTCCCCAGCACTCTACACATTGGCCAAATCCTGCCCTGCTGGTTGAGAAATAATATTCCAGTGATCCAACCATCGGCCGAATCCTGCCCTGCTGGTCAAGAAATAATATTCTCCAGTGATCTATCCATTGGCTGCCTCCTGCCCTGCTGGCAAAGAAATAACATTGCCCAGTAGTATTTACATCGGCCGCCCTCTGCCATGCTGGTCGAGAAATAATATTCCCCAGCACTCTACGCATTGGCCAAATCCTGCCCTGCTGGTTGAGAAATAATATTCCAGGGATCCAACCATCGGCCGAATCCTGCCCTGCTGGTTGATAAATCATATTCCCCAGTGATCCATGCATCAGCCGAGTCCTCATGCTGGTTGAGAAATAATCTTCGCCAGCAATCTATGCATCAGCAGAATCCTGCTCTGCTGGGTGTATAATTCCCCGTGATCTAGGCTCGGTCGTACTCTGGTCTGCCGGTTGAGCAATACTATTCCAAGCGATCCAAGCAGCGGCCAAATCCTGCACTGTTGGTTAAAACATAATATTTGCCAGTGATCTATGTGTCGGCTGCCTCCTGCTGTGCTGGTTGAACAATAATATTCCCCAGCAATCCAAACATCGGCCGAAACCTATCCGACTGGCGAAGAAATACTATTGCCCAGTGATCTAAGCATCAGCTGCATCCTGCAATGTTGGTTGAGAAATAACTTTCTCCAGTGATCTGAGCATCAGCCATGTCCTGCTCTGCTGGGTGGGTAATAATATTCTCCCACCATCTAAGCATTGGCTGGACTCCATGATGCTGGGTGCATAATAATATTCTGCAGCCATCTACACATTGGCTGCATCCTAGACCGCTGGCCTCACAATATTTTGCATGGCCACTGCTCTCATCCCATAATATTCCCCCATCCACACATATATCTACCCTTTACTTGTACATCAGCTTCCCCCTGTACGGTATAGTTGGGAATTTAATATTATTGTGTCACTCTGGAAATATTATTAACCTCCTAAGCACCTGCTGTGGGCTGAGAGTCCGGCGGATTAAGCTGGGCCCTAGCGTCCTGGGATTATTCAAACGTAGGGGGCCAAGACTCTAGGATATTGTGAGCTGCATATTGTGCGGCTTGGGGGCATCTTGGGCGTGGCAGTACATTCCATGTTGGAATTCCTCCAGCCTTACCCAGGCGATGAGCTGGTACCTTGAGGTGATCCTCCACGAAACATGACTTGTTTCAATGTAGTGAGAGTAGCCCACGACAATTACACTGTTGGAGATTTTTATTTCGATGAAATACCCGTCTTACCTGTTGGTTACTTGAGAGATCCTACCTTTGAGGTCACAGCATGGTATGCCAACAAAAGAGTTGAAGTGTTAGAACTTTTCAACTGCATTTCCCGACCGCTGCACCAGGTACCTGTTGGAGAGTTGATGACCGCCGGGATTCAGCAGTATCTGGCTGAAATTGCGCTGGAGTTAAATGAATTCGGTGACGTGATGTTCAACCGAATTGAATCTGAGGAAGGCGAGGATGATCTAGCTGAATTATTTCTTGTGACCATGCCTGCCTCTGAATCGGTGTCCTACCACCTTATCTTGAGAGATATCCTGATCAACCCGCTGTTGACCTTGTCAGATGGCTTTGCATGAGACACATCAGAACTTGCGTGTCCGAGAACGAGTTAGTGAATGGGTTCAGCAAAAGCTCGGCAGAGAGCTATCTTGGGTCTCTCTTTGAGAACATTGTTTCTGAGACTGCATCTTGGACGGTGCTGTTCTGTTCTGGAGTCCAAGTCCCTTCGGACAGTTCTAATGAAATTGCACGGACAGCATCTATGCCTCGCGTACCTGATAAACTAGTTGCGAAACCACTGGTTATTGTCCTTCTAGTGAACAAACATCCGGTTCGAGCCTTAGTCGACTCCGGTTCACTTGGAGACTTGATCTCAACCACGGTCGTGGATCAGCTTGCCCTTGCTCGGAAGGAGTTGCCTGAGCCAATCACTTTGCAACTTGCTGTTCAGGGATCGCGTTCCAAAATCAACCACACTGTTAGCTTTGCATTCAGCTATCAAGATATCAGTGCTCAACGCACCTTTTATGTGGCGAATTTGAGTGGATATGATATGATTTTGGGAACCTCATGGTTGTTCCAACACAAGGTGACTATCGGTTTAAATCCGGCTCGAGTTTGTATCGGGAGCGCTGATTGTTTGCCTCTGAAAGGTGTTGCAACTGCGCGAATCTATAGCCATGCAATGGACATTGGTGGGGAAACCCTGAGAGCAGCAAGAGAGGAGTTGATTGAGTATGCTAAGCCAATATGTAAAAAGGCTTCTGATACTCCATTGCCGCTGTTGCGAGCGATTAATCCCTCTATTCCGTTGATCGATGAGAAAAAGATCTAACCTTGGAGACCCTCTCGATGCCCAGAGGCCTTGCGCTCCCAATGGGATGAGAAGCGTTGTGATTAGCTCAAGACTGGTAGATGGAAAATTACCAACTCAGGAAACACTGTTCTGATGCTCCTGATTCCAAAAGCGAAATCTAATCCACCTAAGTCACGAACAGCGGTGGACCTTTGGGCACGAAATAAGAACACTCACAAGTTGTCCTCGCCCTTACCTGATATGGAGGGAATTTTGCTTTGGGTGACCAGGTGTAAATTTCGATCATTGATTGACGGACAGGATGCATATGAACAGATTCGAATAATCCCCGAGCATGTGGATCGCACCACAGTAACCACTCCTGATGGAAATATGGTCAGTCTTGTCATTCAGATAGGCGACTGCAATGCTCCAGCAACTTATCAGTCTCTGATGAATTTCTTATTCTCAAATTTCATCGGCCGGTTCATGGATGTCTACCTAGATGACATTATAATTTATTCTCAGAAATCGGAGGACGTTAAATCGATTATGGATGTTCTCAACCGTGAGACTCTGTACCTGAGTGCGAATAAACTTCAGTTTTTGCAGCCAGAACTGAAAGTTCTGGGCCGAATTGTTGATGACAATGGAATCCGGATGGATCCGGATAAAGTTGATGTCGTAATAAATTGGAAGACACCTACCAACCGAGACTTGCTTCGTGGGTTTCTGGGATATGTAGGTTACCTTGCCGATGATTTGGCCTCAATCCGAATTCCGATGGGAATTCTTCATGGTCTTACTGGTGACACCGTGCCGTATCGATGGAGTTACACCAATCAGCGCGCATTCGGAGATGTGAAAGGCGGTGCTAACCAGGGACGAGACCATCATAGAGTTCCGTTGGATTACAGGAAGGAGGCATTGCCAGCCTTTCTGGTAACAGACGGCTGTAGTTCTGGGATTGCGGGTGTTGTCTGTCAAGGAAAAGACTGGAAAATGCGAAGGTTGTGGCCTTCTTTTCAGCGAAATTAAATGCTGCACAGCAAAACTATCCCATACATGAGATCGAAATGCTTGCGGGAGTTTGGGCAGTAGGCGGCAATCACCAGCAAGAAACAAGTCGAATGCCTCGAAGACCTCCGAGAGATCGAGCGGCCCGCAGTCGTTGGACTTTTACGCGATGCGTGTACATCCTCACTCGTTCCCAGCCCGTTTCCGCAATGGATCGCAGGAGGTACTGTGAGCCTGTCTCCCGCGGCCGCTGTCCCCCTCCTCGACCATCCCTGCGCAGCGCGAACGCACCTATGTCGGGTCCGTGCGCAGCCGACTTGGCCGGTCTCGCGCGCAGTCGTGTCCCGCGACTCGGCGCCGTGTGGCGGTTTTTCCGCGAGCGCGAGCGTAACGCAGCCCCGAGCACCGTCATCTGCGGCGCAGAACGGCGCGGAATCGACTCGCCCGCAAGGACCCGCCCGATCCGTCTCGTCAGAGCGGCACGCGGATAGCCTACGCGCTGGGGGCGGGACGCATCGGGCGTGCCGCACGCGAGTGCTGGCGACTCGGCCCCGTG
Source organism: Mycena sp. CBHHK59/15 (assembly GCA_029204085.1). Taxonomy (NCBI): domain Eukaryota; kingdom Fungi; phylum Basidiomycota; class Agaricomycetes; order Agaricales; family Mycenaceae; genus Mycena; species Mycena sp. CBHHK59/15. Next base: position 109,765 of record JARGXW010000148.1, on the reverse strand, counting down.
GGTATCGCCGACCTCGGGCGCTCCCCCAAACGCCCCTCGTTCGGGATGTGCCGCGCCTCCTGGTAGGGGTTAGCGTGGGTGGACAAGTCAAGAGGGGGCAGGATGGGGGAGAGAAGGAAGAGGAGGAGGGAGGGGAGGTAACGAGTGACTGGGATAGATAGGGTAGATAGGGAGGACTGGACGAGTGTACTCACCTGCATGCCCGCCTCCCAGACATCTCCCGCCACGTGCTGCGCTGGCGGGCGCTCCCGCGACCACCGCCGAGCCGAAGTCGCTGCGCGAGCACCAACATCCACGATGCTGAGCGGCGCGAATGTGTGGATGGGGACGCGACACATGCTGCGCCGGGCGCAAGTGCCGTCAAGTGCGCGTCGCCTGGCGGTCGTCTTACGCGCTCGACTCATCCCACAGTGGAGTGACGTGAAATTTGGTGCAGAGGGGTACGAACAGGACTCATCTGTGTTGTCTCGGATGCGCTGCCGTCAATGCGCAGTGCCCCGCCTCCACGGCGTTTGAAAGCTGCCTCGAGTTGGTGGGGCGACTTCTGGCGTCAGAGAGGGACGAGGGGAGCGGGGCGATTCGGAGAGGCAAGGATCAACGGATCAGACGCCTTGTGACATACATACAAGAAAGCCAGAAGGCAGTGCCTTTATTTGTCTCTGTTGCTCGTTTTCTCCTCTTGCGCCGATCCGGTGTTCGTACTTTGGGGAAACGATGCATCGCAGCTTGCAAATCCGGGAAATCGTGGAGATTATATTTTCGCACCTATCGCCTCTTCCCGAAGCCGACTCTACCGATCTCACCTCTCTGGCGCGAACATGCACGACTTTCCTCGGTCCTGCACTGGATTTGTTGTGGCGAGAGCAGTTCACGATAGTCAACATTCTGCAGGGCATGCCCGATTACCTATGGGATATAGCACATTCTGAGGGTAAGAAACCGAAAGTTGTAAGCGACTCACACCCGTTGTATTGTCTTGATTAGGTGACCTCTATCATAGTACCTCCAGCGACCCATTGTGGAAACAGACTGGGAACGAGCGAGGATGTACACGCATCGCGTAAAAATATTCTCTTCCAACGAACCCTTCGATCTCTCGGAGGTCTTCGAGGCATTCGACTTGTTTCTTGCCTGCCTACTGCCCAATCTAGAACAGATTTCTTGGCGCTGTCACTCTGACGATTTCACGTATATTCGAGTTTTTCTTGCGCCGAGACTTGCGCGCATCGACATCGTTGGTTCCCTTCTATGTCTCATTCATCTTTCCTTCCGACTCTCACAAGAAAATATCCGAAATTAACAGATGTGACGATCTTCCCTCCTCGAGTGAATTGGCAACTTCAGACCCACACGTGGGAAGCGTATCGACACTCGTTCTTGGACTCGTGCAAGTTCAATCCATTGACATCTCTTACCTTAATGAATCGGCGCTAGAGCACCTCGGTCGTCTTGTAACTCTGGAATCTTTGACGACAGTGAGATTCCCCACTTCGCTCATTGCCCGGGAATTATCCGATATTCCGATGTTCTCCTCGCTCCACACTCTCATCGTCGGCCCCGGAGACATCGAATCGACGACTGGATTCATGGCCATGTACTCTGGCTCACCGCTGAACTCAGTGGACGTTCAAGTGGTTGGGGCCGCGTCCACAGCAGCCTTGGAAAAATTCTATTCAGCGCTCGCAACAGGTTGCTCCCATGCATCTCTAACCTTCTTTCTGTTCAAGGGGTTCGGCTTCCACATCCCGCAGACCGAGCGCGCTGCATACGTCCATCCTCTGTCACCTCTTTATCGGTTCGCGAATCTCACGAGCGTCGACATCCAGTCATCTCACAGATTTGACGTCGATGATTCCACGATAATAAACATGGCTCGCGCGTGGCCACGCATCGAGTCGCTCCGGCTCAGCGCTCGATGACGACGATCCGTCTCGGCTCACGCTCCAGGCCCTTCGCGCCCTCGCGCGGCATTGCCCGCTCCTGCACGTCCTCGAAATCACGCTGGACGCCTCTACCGCACCACCTGCCGAGACCGCGCGTGCCTGGGGTACCGCACAGCAGAACCTCGCCCGCTTTGTTGTGCGATCGTCGCTGATCACCGCCCCGCTGTCTGTTGCGCGATTCCTGTCGGGCATCTTTGCCCACCTGACGGATATCGGCACCGATTGTTGGATGTCGACCCCGATGAGCTCGAAACGCACGCGGAGTCGATAGCTGCTCATCGCCGGTGGAAGGACGTCGAGCGCATGCTCCCAGAACTGCTCGCCGCGCGCGCGGAGAGCAACCGGACTCTGCTGGTTTGATTTCCAGAGTGCGTACCCAGATCACAACCCCAGGTTCTCCTTGGTCCGCCATCTTCCGTTATGATCTCATTGGTATCAATTTTAAAGGTGACATGTATCAATTACTGTAAGCGACCGAATTTACTTCCGATCCATGAAGTTGAAACCGTCTATGTTGTACTTGAGGGGATCCCCAGCTGGCTATTCCTTACGGTATACCGTATAGCGCGGCAGATAAGTGGCCAAGCTATACCGTCACGACAGGGAAGCCACATGACAAGCCTGATTTCCCACCTTTGCTTTGTCACTGACCTACTGGCGCGTTTCGGAAAATGCCATCGATGTTCTTCGAACTCCGCCCTTGGGGCCGCGGTATCGAAAGGTGTGTCTTCCCCTTCGGCTAATCTACGGCCATCATCCGCCCTGATTTCCACATCCATGCTCACTGCAGTCACCAACGCCCACAAAGTGCCACCAGGCGCGCACTGGTACGGTTCCCTCGCTCCTGATCCTGTTGTTTGTCAACTAATTTGTGCGTCCACGGTAAGCCGCCCACCGGGCATCATGATGGCGTACAAGAGCATGCCTTCATTTCCCTTTTGCTTACGATCGTTCGCAGATACATCACCCAGATCTTCGTCGGTATCTCCAGAAAGCAGGGAGAGCTGCTTTTATTCGTGACTCGTCCTCTTATCAGATTCGTTTCTAGCGCTCGTCAGGTCAAACCATTGCCCACGACCCGATTGCTTGGGGAACAATGACAGTGCGCACACGGTTACGGCGCTGTGAATTTGGCACATTCACCCGACTCTACGCATTCGGACGCCTCGTGTATGACGGGTGCGATGCTTCTGTGTCTGGGTACGTCGGGGATGTACATGTATCACCGGTGCGGCGGCATTTCCCGCCATTCTTTTAGGATTCCTCAGACGAAGAGGCAGTTGGCCTTCAACAGCCTCCATTTTTGTGCTGATGGTCGGTCCGTCACTACAACGCGCTATCAAAAAACGTGCGGTTTCGCCGACGCGGCCGCACTACACTGCTCATTGAAGCGCGGCTATGGTTGAGCTGTAGGGGCGAAATGACTCGTACGCTATGCCTGCGCTCTCGATTCTGTATAAATAGGGCCCCCATAATCCATGAAACTCCGGTACACAACCCTCGCGCGCTATGCCTCCCAAGCAAGTCGCCTGGAGGCAGACGGTCGACGAGCACGAAGCTGCCGACCGCCCAGAGTCGTGGACATCGAGCGTCTCGAGCGCACGTTGCGTCCCCCTCCCCCTGCCCCCGCCGGCGGATGCGGTGCCCTTCGCGCTTCGCGCCGTCCAAATCCACCCGGCGCTGGCTCCCGGCGACTGCCTGCAGCTCGACTTCTCTTTCCCGTCGAGCGCATTTCGCGCTAACCCCCAGCTCGTGCCCGCCCTCGCCGAGCAGCCCGCATGCGTCCCCCCGCAGCACGAGGTGATTATACGCATTTCGTCGCCCGCCGATGGCCGGGGACTCTCCCGCTTCGTGGTAGTCCACGAGCCAGCGGGACAGCCCGTTACGGTGATGGATGTGCTGGTCGACATCCAACGCGTGTTCCGTCATTTCCTAGACGAGAGTAATAGCCCTGCCGTCGTGCACGCGGCCATGCAACCCGATGTGTCGTGGTACCGCGCGCGCAGAATCATGACGGTAAACGGGTACGCCGTGGGGCTTGACCACGCGACGATGACGCAGAATATCGGGCGGGAGCGCGATGAGACGCCCCGATTCGTGGACTGCCTTCGGGGGCACACGAAGTTTGCGGGCTTGGCTGTCATTGCTGATCAGCAGGATCCTTGCTGGCAGCTTCACCTCGTGGTGCCTGAGCGCTATGAGAGGCGCTGATGCGCTGATTTCTCGTTTCTTGATTCCAGTCTGATATCTTGTATTACTATCTGTCCACCCATCCACTATTCCGAAACTATACCCACGTCCTGTACCCACCTCCTGTCCCATCATCTTTAATACTTTAGTTTTTCTTTCTCACACGGAATGCTGTATATCACCGGTACTGTCGGATCTTCGGTGATGCTGTTGTGTTCGCTGCAAGCAGTAATTATCAAACAAGACTGTTTTGTTCACACTCCACTGACCTTCTAAATGGATGGCTCCTGAAATCGAACAACGGCCACCTCACCGCTCTAGATCCTGTGCCTATTTGATCCAATTTGAATGGCAGATATAACTCCGCGGCTCACTCCTTGTGAAATAGGGGCTCGACGCCCACAGTGGTCCACTGACCGGCTATGTGTGGAACAACCTCAGGCCCGATTAGGCCTGGAGCTGTCAAGCCAGGCCCGATTAGGCCTGGAGCTGTCAAGCCAGGCCCAATTGGGCCTGGGGCGCGTGCCGCAGGCTCATTCCCAGGCCCCTATTCCACCTTGTTTCTCAAGTTTTGCACTAGTCTGCCATGCTGGGGGACGTTGTATGGTCCAACTTGAGATTATAGATGAGCCATTGCGCCGCAGGCCGAAAAAGTGGCCCAAATAGCCCCCGGAACCACAGGAAATTCAATAAAAATAAAAGAATGTTTTGCACTGAATCTGGTTCGCAAGGGCATGGGTAAAATTAATTGGGCCTCGAACGAGTCGGGGAGTGCCATAGGCCGGTAAAATAAGCCAAATTTAGTGAAAAAGAAGCTATATTCGTGGGAGGACTTGCAGAACACTGTGAGCACAATATAATCTGATCCACATCTTGCGTTGAGTTGGGAATTTGTGAGGAATGAATTTGAATACTTTGCCTAGGTTCAGATTCAGCATGGGAAGGGGTGTCTGCAGAAATACCAGTCTAAGGATCTAAGGAATTGTGCAAGAGAAATTTTACATGTTTGGGTACTGTGGGTGGAAGCGTTAAATCCGGGAAGAAAAATGTATACACATGGCAAAACAAAAATGAAGGAAAATGCGGGATGCGTCGGAGGTCTATTGAGACGTGAGAGAGGGAGAAACAAAATTGCAAAATGAAAAAGCATATAGCGTTCGAACGTACGCGAAGGAAAAGAGATCACGCGATCGGCAAAACTAAACCTGAGCATAGACTACACAAATTTGCAAGATTTCTCTCTGCTGAACACTCCAAGCGGCCTAAGGACTTTTTGAATAATTTTTGAATAATTTTTTTTTGTTCCACATATGACACCAGAGCCCACTGACCACAACTTGGACCACAAGGCCAATGTTATGATACGCGACATGTCACACCACGTGCTTTGATTGTCACGACGATCTCTTCTAGTCGTCATGCCTTCCTCCACTTGCATCCACCCTGCTTCTCAAAAGACCCGCGAAGCCGCGATGAAAGCGATGTCATCCGCGCTCCAGGGTCCGTGTGCTCCTCATCATTGCGGCAGATACCTTTTGGGATGCCTACATCTTGTCGAGACCGAGGAAGTCATCCCGAAACGATTCCTTAGAAATCACGACTTTTGGAATACCTCAATGCGTTTCCTCACCACCCCTCGAAGCAAAAAGCAAACGGATGTGTTGCTCGAGCGTTTGTCTATCTGCCCCGCCAAGGGCGCGACGACATACCCCGTCGACTTCCATGAAATTGGAAGACAGTACGAGAGTTGCTTCCATACCCGGTATGGTTTCTCCAATTTCTGTGGAGATTGGGACGCAACCTTGTCAGATGGGAAGGCATTTCTATTGTGCCTGATGCTCCTGCTGTCCAAGTGCATGACACTGACGAAGAAGCACATGGTGGCAAGAGGTCGCGAGGAAATGTGGCCGACATCCATAGATGATCTCATTCCGTTTGGCGCCGAGGCGACGGTTGTCGCCATGGACCGTTGGAGGCGTGCATATCCCCACGGCACCCTCGTTCTTCGCTTCTGCGGAGAGCTGATGCGGCTTTGCCAGCTCCTCATCATCCCCCGGTTTACCGCATCCTCGCTCTGCGAAGACCTTATCGGCGTTGGGAGAAAACTTTTCGACCATACCATGACCGGACTTTCATCCACAGACCGTGGTCAGCGGCGCCACGTAACCGTTGGTTTTTACTTCCAGGTGCAGGATATCGAGAGTCTTTTGAAGGACATCTGGGACATCCCCTTTGGCGAATTCGAAATTAAGATGGTCAATGGGCATGAAACGAAACTCGTACAAATGTGCTCGCTGCTCCTTCACGCCTGCACGGATCCTCGGCTTCAGGTGTTTGGTATCCCGCTCCCTAATATGCGCGGCTGCATCAGAACGGCCGCCCACTTTTATCGACTATACCACATGCATCTCCAATTCCGCGCACCATTCCCCGTTCATCCCCAGATCATCGCACTAGACACCCGTATCTTCCCTCCTTCAGCATCCTACCGGAACCTGCGTAACGCGACTGTACTCCTCATGCATGGAGTCCGCGCATCGACGTTGTGTATCCGCATTGGCTGCCTGAATTCTCTCCAAAGCGCTGGGACGCAGTTCAAACGCTGCAGCCGCTGCAATCTGACGTCGTATTGCTCAGCTCAATGTCAAGAAATCTCTTGGAAGACGGAGGCGTATCCCCACAAACGCGTCTGTCCCAAACTGCGCCATCTCCTTTCAGCTGGCGGGGGCGTCGAAAATCTCCGGGATGTCTCCTTATTTCTGAAGAATTGGTTAGCGGAGGGCGTCGCGGAAGAGGATGTTCAGTACGTGCATGACTGGTACCAAATCACCGACCGCCGACAGTTCGAATATCCCAATGGACTCTATTGGAGCCCCGTGTTCAAGGATTACGATAAACTGGTGGCACAATTCGGCGCAGATGACCATGGTCCGAAAGGTGCAGTCGTCTTGGTGTCTTCTCCATGTCCAGTTATCTTACGATTCTCAAAAACAGCCGCTTTCTTCGACAACCTTGCCCGATGGCCCTGCGAGGCAGCAAAACAGAAGGAGCTCGCTCAGCAGCTGCCGTTCTTCGAACAGGACCTCGATTGACACTATCGCATACTGGTTTATATATACCAATATATACCATTCCCATTTATTTAGTAACGTTTCAATGGACTAATGCCACATCTCCATCAATTACACCGAAATTCATCAGCAACCAAGATTATGACCCGCATGCATCCACCCTCAGGCGGCTCGGATCCCAATCAAATTATTCCCTCCTGTTCTGTACGATTTTTCCAATTTCTTGTGGAAACAGCTCAGTCGCCGATCACGAGCGCTCTCTGTAGTCCGAGGTCATATCACCCAATGTAAGGAAATAGCCAAGGGACGCGAGCCACTATTCGGTGCTCGTTGCGCAAGAACATATAAGGATATTTGGTTTCAGGTCTAACTGACCGGACACTGCCCCGCGTATACCGTGAATGTGGAACAATCAGTATATGTCTAAACTCGAATGCATAACTTTGGCTCATTATGTTACTGGACCTGATTGGTCTTCTACATCTGAGCTGCATCCTTGACAAGAGCAATTCCAGCCCACCGTGCCTTGACGAATGGTAGTACGTCATTAAAGCGTAAAATGGACTAGACGAAAGTAGCTCACGTTCTGCCCCGATGGGAACGTCGGCAAAGTCAGCAAAGTTTCCGGTTTGGGTGGCCTGCGACTCTCCAAACGCGGTGCTGAGATGGGTGATGGCACTGTCGCAGTTGGAACAGAATACGCGAGTAACTGAATAAAAAGGTCAATGTTATGCAGGTCAGTTGTACTTTGGGATGAAGCACCTGTGTTTCCGGAGGCAGCCTTGCTCTTGTACTCTGTAACGGGACCTTCGATCTTGACATTGGTCTTGAGCTCAAGGACGTTAGACGTGATTGGCATCGAAGGAAGAAGGTTGAAGTGACGCACTCTGCGACCGTTAACACATTGGTCGGAGACGTCCAATGTTAAAATTCATCGGCTATGTCTGCCCGTGATATTGCAGAGGCAATGCGCTCCTGGATCAGATCATAGATAGCTTTTTTCGGGCAATGCCATCATTGCGTCCGTGAATTTCGGAGTCGTGCCAAGTCTTGCCGCAAGCCAGCCATAATAATATTGTAACAATTCTACAAGAGGAAATTCCAAGTGTTATGTAGTACACAAGCAGCCCGAGAGAGACCCAGATCAACTGGAATAGACATACCGATAAAAGTGAACAAGCGATACTCCAGAAGATCATACCCGCACTGGCACGCTCTTGTGACCGATCTGCGATCCAGCGTACGTTGCACTGTCGTCGGCATCGCGATCGATCTTCACCAGATCCATGGCCATAGGATAGCTCGAGCTCGCGTTCATCGTCTCGGTGCCCTGCGGGCGTGCGTATTGGAGGACGCTTGGCGGATTAGTGGTGGCACTCGGATACGCGGTCGTGCTCCGCGCAGCCCAGCCGAGCGCAACGCGCACGTTGATGAGCATGAACGCGATGCCGGCGATAGGACTCCAGATGGTGATGCCGATGATCTGCAGGTTGGACTCGAGGTGGTAGACGATCGTGAAGAAGAGGGTCTGCGTCCTGGGGCCGAGTCAGAATGTCACAAGTGCGAAGGGATAATATCACTGTGATGCGGCGTACGTTATTATTGCAGCGCTTTCCACGAGTGTGGCGAGTACAGACTAGGGGGGAGCTTAGAATACAGAGATATTAGTAAGAAAGTGTCCTAGTGGGACTCACATTTAGGCTGCCCAGACCGATATTCTGCGACTGGCTGCTCGAACGCAGGATTTGCCACGCGATCATGGCTGTTGTGGTCAACGGCTGTTGTCTAGGCACACTGAGCACTGCTCACCCGTACAATAGACATTGGTGCTACAAGGGTTGGCATCAGGGAAGTTTCGGAAAATGACTGGTGGGCCTTACGAAAGGGTGAAAGCACAGTCACTACTGATCCAACGGCTGGCCGCAGTGAGGAACGGGTTTTGTCCCGGGATGTACTGTGTGAACTGATAGATGATCCCGATCCCGCAGACTGTGTGGTAGCCCATCAGAGTGTGAAATACGAGTCGTTGTGTAGCTTACCAGCCAAGCCAAGGAGCGTGCACAATGGGAATATAATAACTATCCTATTGTAGTTCCACACGATCCAAAGGCCTGGACGACCGTTCAATTTATTCTGAACGCACATATATAACAGCACGCACGATAGACCTGGAATTAGTAAGTCGTGAGTGACAGGCATAGCGTGAAAATAGAATAATTAACACACAATGATAGCGTCCCCAATCAAAATCGTGGCCACCAACAACCCGATCTTCGTGATTGAGGTCACTTGGGATAGGTCCAGGTAGAACTGGAGCGGCTTGGTGCCGTTGTGGAAGTGAACGAAAGCCAAAAACAGTCGATCAACCGTCAAGATCCAGTGCTACGGGCATCAGATGAGTAAGGCCGCGAATGCCCGACGCGGGGCCACGCACTGCTGTGACCGTCAGCGAAAGAGCCACCGACGCCATGAACATGGGCGTCAGGTACACCGATTTTGCGGCGGCCATCCCATTCCTCCTGGCGCGTCGCGCAGTCTCCCGGTGGCGGGTGACGACGAGGGAGATCGAGGCAACGAAAAGCACCAGAAAGATTCCGTACAGAACACTTTCTATGCAAACGGTGACGAGGTTCGCGTCGATGGTCTTGACGTGGGTGTCCATTGGCACTGACCTGGAGGCAAAAGGATCGTGAGTCGCATTGGTAAGTCGCGGTATTTGTACGGAATGATGAGCCAAGCTTCTTCAAGCTCATCAAGACGATCATCAAGCATCATCGATTCACCACTTATTTACCGTACGATTGATGAGCAACTTGTCATGATATCATCAACCAACGATATCTGCCAACGGGTAGCATGTGCTCAGCTCCCACCATTGGACATCCTGTACAGTACTTCATTCCGAGTCCCGCCAACACAATCACAAGAACCAGCCAAATGTGCAGAAGCTGGTGGAATTGAGATGTTGCCGCAGTGCTACGAGCGCTGGCTCGGGGGCAGAATAACCCCGAGTCTCAAAATCCCACGTCACCTGGTCGTCCTCACCAGATAAGTATGACGTAAATACAACATCGGAGGTCTATACAGTACGTAGTCAGGTGATCAATGGAAGATACAACAACCCAAGACGGGAACGAATGATAAGGTGCATTGTTTGCGAAGGAGCGAGAGCAGCGGAGCACTGCGTTTTGTGGACTGGATACCGGCGCAAAGGGAGCGACGGTGGGGGTGGAAATACACTGGTAATGATACAGTTGAGGTGATGGCGTATCTAAGCAGCAGGCGTAGCCATCTCATATGGCGGCGAAATGGGGGTACCTGCGCATGCGTTCTTATGAGAACACTAGTTATAAAAGAGGGGGAGGGAAGGCAGGAAACGCGTACCGCGACGGCTCGGGCGGGTACCCAGGCTTGACGTCGAACTCGGGCTCCTCTATCTCGTGCGCGGTGGGCATGCGCGTGCCGAGGTGGAACATGTTCGTCTCCTGCTGCTGGCGCGTCGTCGCGCGCACGCTCGTCGTGTCCTTTTCGTGGTCCGTGCCGCGCCCGCGCACCACGCGGCGGGTGTTCAGCCTGGCGTATTTAGTGTGAGCAAGCAAGTGGCGGGAGGAAGGGGAAGGGAGCTCACGTGGCGAGGAAGGAGATGGCGTAGACTGGGGAGGCGGGGTGAGTATGCGGATGCGGGGAGTATGAAGCACGATTGAGACGCACGTTTGGACAACATGAAGTACGTTGCTGCGAAGATCAGGTTGTTCGGGAGGAAGTTGAACTGGCGAAGAATGGCAGTCAGATGGTAGGTGCTATACAGAAGCACGGCGCTCCGACTCACCAACAACAACGTCGAGAGACTGACGGCGGTGGTCAGGATGCCAGTGTTGATCGCATCCGTCACCAGTCTGCGGATAAGCGAGTCCGCGCTGCGAAGCTGTTAGATGGGGAGGCCGTTGCCATGAGAGCAAACAACGCACACGTGGTACCCAGTGCGCAATCTGCTTAGGAAGAAGCATAGTGCGGCGGCGGTGACGACGTCGGTGAAGACCCCCAGGCCGAGCGAGATGGTCCCGAGGAGCTGGATGGGGAGCGGGGTGAGTGATATCCCGTCGTGAGACGAGTACGGGCATGCTGACCTTCAGATGGAACACAGCGACGATTGTGGGAAGCTGGAAACTTGCGGGGCGTCAGAGAGGTTGGAGGACAGAAAGGGAAGTACGTGCTCACGCTTTCACGGTAAACACTACATACGTTGCAGTGAGCTGTATATTTCCAGTCTGATTGATGGAGGATACGTACAGAGAGCCGTACCAAGCTGGCCGAGGGAAAGCAGGACCTCAAAACGAAGATGGTGCTTAGGTTTTGGATTTGGATGAGTTAGATGCAACACTCACGATGAACCCAGTGACGAACACGTTCCGCTCGCTAACTGAGTCGATTATAAGTCACTGATACGAGGCAAATTCCGTATGAGACCTACATCGATAGACTCTGGAAGCGAAGCAGCTGCAATTCAGGATAAGCATGTGATACAGAGCCATTAAAGAGATCACGAGCCATTTTACTATGGTGCCGACGACCGACCCCACCGCTTGCTGCAGCTATGGAACGATGAGCCTGGGTGTGAAGAGCGTCAATGACACGTACGATGACAGACCTGAAACGACGCGTTAGAAACCAGGAGAATATGTAGGCCAGGAATTGAACATACCATGTCTCCGTTCCATTTATCATCGCTGTGGTATGCCCAAAACTCGTTACGGTAGAAAAATACACGAAGTGCCCGATAAAGATCTGATCGACGAGCTCGAGGACTCTATGGCAGAATGAGACGCGGATCAGGCTCAGAAGAGAATCAGCGTACAAGATCAGGATAACCTGGAATGCGGGTGTCAGTGAGAAGGCTCGTGCGATGAAGGAGAAGCTGAGCTGACCAAAAGTTTGTACTGCAGATTGCGACGCAGAATCAGAAGACTGCCGAACACTCAGAAAATGCGACGCACTATGGGTTTGTCTAAATTGTATCGTCCGAAGTATGTCCACACTTGGGTCAACAGACTGATTGATATTCCACGTCAGTGTCAGATTGCATGCGAAGACAACGGAGACGTACACGCCAAATACCACGCAGGACGCTGCGAACCCCACCACCATCGCGCCCAACGTGTTATCGAACGTAAAACTTGGGGGATGTGGCGACGGCATTTGAACTGTGATGAGAGCGAATTCAAGCGATGATGTTATATGATATGCCCTGTGATTGATGAATTCGCTGACGGACGCCGTGTCACCGTGTCAAGGACGGAGGAAAGGCGTCGGTGAGGTATCGACGCGCGCCAGATGTGACCTTTAGTAGACGACAACCCAGCCTCGAGCAACCTTAGCGCAACCAAATGGGTGCCCATGGGGAACATGTGTGCATCAGTATTAATAGCAACGGCCCACATCTCGGCACAGCAAACCCGCAAGGAAGAAGCGTCGTGCGCCAGGTGGGATTATCAGGGCCCATCATGTTGCCATGCAGATTGTGTGTTTGCGATATTTGCTTGCGAGCTCGGTGTCGGCGGCTGCGGTGAGAAGCGTATGCTAGGACACCGGAGTTTTCTGACGCGGAGCTCAACTTGAAGCGCACCCAAGTCTCTGAAAATGGGACCCAGAGGTCTCCGGAACTGCAGCGATGGACGTTGTCGTCCGCACGCAATCTGACATGCAAGATAATCATGTCAGTAATAAGTAGGGCCGGGAAGGGCCTGTCCTTCGGAGCCGCTCGGAAGGATCCGAACAAATTGATCAAATATTGATGGCAAATCGGCGAGCCGGACCGAGTGCGCATGCCCAGGTGACGAGAACAGTTGCTCAACTTCGTCTCGCTGTACACGGCGGGCCCGACGAATGGCACGGCGGTGTTGTCTCTGAGTCCGCTTCCATGGCTAATTCTGCGTTGGAGACGCTGTATCTGACACGGAAGCCGCGGAAGATGCACAGAGATGTCGTGGAAGAGATGCCACGAGGTGTCCATCTAATCTAATGGTGTCGCCACACAGGACCAAACACATGTTCTCCTCTCAGAGCGTCGACGTCACCTTCCGCGTCGAGTCGGAATGCGCTGGCGAGCACCACAAGCGAGCACGGTGAGCGGCAGGGGCGCCTAATGTGTTGACGTGTAGGCTCCCGGCTGGTTACCTTGACTCCGAGGCGATCGGAGATCTATCATCTACTTAGACCGGTGACCGTCTGTCTATGAAGTGTCGATCACTACCAAAAAAGGCATATTTGTCAGCAATTTTCGCAGGGGCTGGCTTACAAATTAGCCTTTTTGGGAGATTGATCGCGCGTTATGGCATTTCAAACTCAGATCGACCAGCCTGTCTATCGACAAGCTTGCTGTCATAGACAGGCTGGATTCGAGCCTATCATCCACTACGCCCTCAACTAGTAGTACTTATTTTAAGGACTTCGCCACACCATTGATACTAGCCTGGCGACATCGGCGTGTTGCGTATTGATATCACGATTCATCTGCATTCGACCCGCAAACGCATATCGTTTAATTCGCCGCCCGGATTCACGTACTGTAATAGCAAGCTTAAAGGAAGCCGAAAATGCCGTGTTTGGTCTTCGCTCTCCCAACACTGACTTCGCGTGGATATCTAGACGCTCTCTCCAGGTTGAATCGTGCCGTTGGCGATGGCAAAGGCATGCGCGCGTGCGACGAAGCCGTACTGCGTAAGGTACTTGTGGAGCAAGAATTTTGAGTATTCAGGTTTAACGTTAGGTCTGCCAGATAAACGCACGTTTCGTTGTAGGGCAACATCCCCGGCGCCTCGGGCGTGTTCGGCCAGTCCCGCTTGAGGGCGGTGGTCATGCAAACTGCGAGATGACATGGACCCCGCCGCGGACATGCGGTCGTTCGCGGTGGCAGCGACCTGCGCGTTGAACGTCCCCGGCGCCCGCGTTCGCGAATACCGTGTAGCCATCTTGGGTGAGCGACAGGGCGAGGAACGTGGTGCAGACCTGAGCATCCCAAGACGAATTAATATTGATTAGTTAGGATAAGTTAACCCAAACGACTGACATCCGTGACAACGCCTGCCATGATGACCTACTTTTTCCCTGTGGCCTTTACGGCGGCTCGGAACTCAGCACTGTCCCAGGCATTTACCTCTCCCTGGCGTCTGATGTAAGGCGTATTGGGGTGCATGGCGAGATATCTCCTTGGGAAGCGGGCCATTGGGACCTATCCTACAATTAGCGTCAGATCCTTTGGACACCGCAAATAAACCGACCGTCTTCAGCGCTGGTGGTCAGGATGATCGGGAGGTTGAACACTTTCCCTGCGGCCGCGTGCGCCAAAATATTGTTTCTGTATTCTTCCGGCCCAAAATCGCGCACAAGCTGGTGATCGACGACCAGCAGCGCGGAGTTGTTCTTGTCGATGCGCTCGAACGTGAACGCGCCGCCTGCGCAACGGGGCAGAAATTAGGATGGGCCGTACTGAAAAGAAGACAGAACATAAATTGCTTGTCGCAATGGAACCGAGCAGAGCGAGGGAGATGAACGGGAGAGCGGCGGTAAGCTGCATTTCTGAGAAGAACGCAGAAGGCAGTGGTTGGATAAGTGGAGGATGTCTCCTCAGCTTTTATACCATTCTCGCAGTCCATGATTTCGAGCGCGCTCTGCGACGTGATTGCGCACTTGCCGCGATTCGCCGTACCCCGTTGGAGCACCGTTCGGCAGCTATGTCGATGAACCGCCAAAACGATCCTTTTAGCGAGCGATGAGTATGTTCGAAATGCGGCAGATGTGGACGCACTGAGCTTCTTCGATTCAGCTGGCAAGCCATATACTGTATTTGCTTCCAAAGTCAGTTCCGATTCGGCATCGTCCCGCCCATAGGGTGCTGTTCAGCGGTACGTGGGCCCAGGATCTGTTTTAAAGACTGGGTGTGTAACCAAATGCCTCGGAATTAATATGAAACAACCCCGAGGCTTACGCGTCATTCCTGGTCTGCGCTGCGAAACTCACGGACACGGCCTCTAAACCGAATCATGTCAGTTCATCGATACGCCGTCGTGAACGTCGGAGGACACCTAATTCATCTCGCTGCGTGTTATTCTCTTATTGGAGGCAATAATCATTGGCTTTAAACCGGCAAATTATCAGAACCAACATCACGTTGTTGTGGATTCAATTGAATCCGGAAGGCTCCGCTCTAGTCAAGGCCAACACACAAGGTATCGGAGCAGAAAGAGGAGACCCGAGGATGGCTGAGTCTCTCCACGCGGGGTCTTCCAGGGATGGCCGTGAGCCGGATCCGTTTGCCGAGACTCGAGCAGAAGGCACTGTCGCAGGCAGAATTGCCCAGGGCGTCAGCGAGCGGATATGTTCGCGCCTGCACATGAATGTATCCCCGTCTACGATCAGCATAGACATTTTGGTTGATATTGTAGTTACTGCAAGCACCCACGGATACCAACGACTGCTGAGATGGCATAGCAAAGGGGGGGGGGGGGGGGGGCACGATCAAGGCTTCAGATCCAGTCTCATCGACAGCGCATCTTCTCCATCTCCATCTGAAAGAAAAGGAAAATAAGATACGTAAGACGTGCGAACAAGTGAGGATGCCGCACAGTATTTCTCCACCACCTTGGCCACCTGAAAGCCCAACGAGTCCCGATATAGCGCGATGGCGGGCTTGTTCGTTCTGCGGACGTGGAGGGAGACGAAAGATGCCTTGTAGATGGTCACCATTGCTTCCTCTGTTGTTCAGGCGGGTTAACAATGGAATAAATGGACGGAAGACCGCGTACGCGATAAGAGCATCAACTTTCGCGCGAGCCCAAGCCGCCGGTAGAAGCGCTGTACGGAGATCGAGTTGATGTGGCCGTACACCTCGCTCTTGCCGTCCTTTTTGTCGACATTCTCTTCGTCGTCGCTGTGATATCGGGTCGTCACAGCTTCGGTCCGATACAGCCGCATGAAATGGACGTACATCTTCGCTAGGACATAGCCCACGATCCGGCCTTTGTGATCTTCGGCAACGAACGAGATCTGTGGCCACGTCATGGCGTGGTACATCCCTGGCGCCAAACGAGATTCAGTTTGGGCCTGCTGGATGTTGGGGTGAACAAACAGAATTTCATGAGGTAGTTTTCTGGCAGATTTTGCAGATTCGTCGCCTGGATTCCCAGGAGATCTTCGGGCTACTGAGATGAAGGAAAGTTTGGCTTTCATGCTCGGGAAGACAGTTTGCCACGGACCTGATGGATGAGTTTTGTCGAAACAGGGATCTGGCATGCTAGGAGCTCAACATACCTTGGCTAGGCGGATGTTCATTGTGGATGGGCTGCGCTCCGACAGCAAAATGTGTTGGGTGGATGTCGGGCTTGAGATGACAGTTGTTTGGCCATGTCTGCTCCTGATTTCTCTTTGATGATCATCCCTCCAATTCATGTCACTATGACGGTGACATGTCACGCGTACGTCACGACTCACAGCCGCTCGGCTTTCGACCAACTCCGAGTCGGTTCCTCCGTTTTCTTGCTTGCTGTGGAAAACCCCCACATCTGAAGGGAAATAAGGACCTATCCAGCACACACTCTCTCATCTCGCGAATTTGAGCTGGTGCTGGACTTTCCATAGTCATATGTGGTATGTTGCGTTGAAAAGAGGATACGCTATCTCTGATTCCATAGCCTCATCTGAATCCATCGGTTATTCCGCAGCTTGCCCCTGAGGGCGCCATGAAATATGTAAAATCTGCCCGGTCCGACGAACGCTCAGTTCGGAGCTCTACGAATGGGACCTCTTCCCGGAATGGGGGCATCTTTCTTCTTAACTGTGTGTGAGCAGGTCCGTCTCACGAGTTTGGTCTATTGATTTCCAATTTTACCAGATCTACGACCCACGCTAACTCCTCGGCCGATGCACCACCATCTGGAGGCATGAACCGAACACCGCCGCGTCTTTGCCGTCGGCGCTTTTGCCCAATCGCTAGGTGAAATCGCAAGGGCGGCAATCTGGATCGTAGTTGAGGTAGAGATACAGTCAACTGCTCGACGTCCGCCGAGATTGACATTGCCTCCAGGGTCCATTATCGTGCTGGCGCGCAGTCGCGCCAGGGTCGCCTCACTTCATTTCCATCCGCCGTCGGCGACGGCAGCCATGAAGTGCAGTAATCCACGTCCATGCTTTGAGCCGGCCAAGATGGCATTAAACCAGTGTGTGATAGTCCATCCCACCGTATCCCCGCTGATTGCAGGCGTGCAGCATGATCCCATTCACCGCGAGCACAAACGCTTCCATGCGGTGCACGATCTCGATGGCCCCAAGCGTCAGCATGGTGTCTCTGCATATGCAAATAACAGGACGACTCGTCCTGCCGCCCTCGTGCACCCGTCAAGATAGACGCCCCTTCCAAGCCCCTTCCTGTGCGTCGACAATGGTCATCTCTGGCACCGCACGCCTCCCTCATCCTTATCTCCGCACGCATATGCGCTCCGCCAATCCCGATCCTCCATCCCATCGACCCCATGCTACGAGCGCACATTGGTCCCCCACCCGCTTTATGGTCGGCCCCAGTAAGACTACGAGGCGGCTCACCTATCTGCTTGATACGATGCCGCGAATGGCGCGGGCGTGTAGCTGGCAATATCGACGGTCGGACGCATACCTCTGCGCGGCAGTAGACATGCGCGCGTCCACCGACCAGCACAGACGTGCGGGAGCCGCTGGACAGGAGGCTGATAGCTCTTCGCCCGAGCTGCGTGCCGTCCTCGTCGGTCCCCGCTCCTCCACGTCAGTCCGCCGGCTACCACACTCAAAACTAATCGGATCGGCGATTCGCGATCGACACGCGTACGCGGGCGCTGACGTTCGGCTGCTCCCCTATCCCTCCCATTCCTTTCGCCACAGGGCAGTTCCACGAGCCGGGTGGCGCGCGCTTGAGGACGGGCGGCCATCGGACGGGGATCCTACAAGAAGGCGATCGCGATATCGACACCTAGACGCGGCCGAGGGTCGTCGTTCTGACGACTGCACACAAGCGATCCATGGTGAAGAGAGGCAGAACGGGCCACGCGACGTGACGCACTTTATCCGGCCTACGTGCCTCAAGGCCCTCCCTGCTTCACATCAGTGCTCTATGCCCAAACCCTGGCGAATCGGTAACTGGTGTGTGCTGAACCTGGTCGCTTCCTGATATATCCTATTCATCATTGGCCCGCAGTCCAGTGAGCCGGGTGGAGCGCGGTGGGGAATCGGGGACATTGGGGCGCGCGGGTAGAGGATCGATGTGGGCGATACGCGTGCCCTTGTCAAAGTCGTTTCCGCCGTGCTCTGTACCATTATTAGTATTTCTCGCCCAGTGGATGGAGTGATTGACCGCTCTGGTCCATGTTTACCTGCGCACCTTCTCGTCTGACTTCGGCGATACCAGTCCCCGCCGAGTACCAGCACATGGGTGGTGGAGAAGACGACGTCAGCAATGGATCGAGAACAAGTCGGGTGCTAGAATCCAATCACCAGCGCTCACTGCTTCCGCCTGCTGCAAGTAGTCCTCGAAGTCACATGTATCTCGAGCAATCTATTCTGGCATATAGATGGTACGCATGCATGACCGAACTGTGCCCTTCGTCAGCGCTCATCTACCTCCTCGCAGCCCTATCTCCTCCCCATTATTCTTCCGGCTTCACAAGAAGTCAGGAGCACAGGAGCGCCGGATCTATTCAAATGACTATTCGAAGTTCGCGTACAAGCGCACCCACGAAACCTTTCGGGCCCCGCGCCGCCTCACACACCGTGCCTTGCACGCGCTTCATCGTGATCGAGGCGCGAACGCAAGCGAAGTGCTGTGTCCGCGTGACGTTCTTTCCCTTGCCATTTTTTTTGCCCCGAAACCCAGCATCCATCCGCCGTGCCGGTGCCTTGCATCAATAGTTGACTGGAGGCGGCATCGTCAGCTTCCCCGATCCTCCCTGCGCACCATTCTGTGTATCACTCTTCCACTTTCAGGTGACTGAAAGCACTCCTTGCCATGGCCTCCTCGCCCCAGTTATTTTGTCGTCTTTCCATCACATAAATGCCTTCTTCTTCTCTCCTTCCGTCTTTCTGTGCCTCCTCATCTTTCCCACTACCTACGTCCTGGAGGACTACGCGTTTTCTCGTAGCGGGTGCTGTGCCCGCAATTCCACTTCCAAATTAGGAAATCGTGTGCTCGGGGTAGAATCCAGGCTTATCTCGTGGGGGCTCTTAGCCAAACGAGGACGGGACGTGCTCCTACTTTGGCGTGCTTGGTCTCTTGTTTCTGGTTTGCACCCGAGTGGATCTTCCGCCTACCCGCAATGTCGCATTTGGACCCCTATCAGATATTGTTCAGTAATCTTCTCTTGGGTGCAACTTTCTCGGGTTCGCGTCTCCTGACTCGCCAATTCTACTCATAGAGTGAATGCTGCCCCACAGTCCAATCACATCCCGCTGCCATCGTGCTTGGCGAAACAGTTTCAATTCACAGTTTACACCCCAGATACTTTCAAATTAATTCCCCATTGCTGCGTGCTCCAGTGTCGACTTGCCGCACAGTGTGCGTCTCTAGCATGGACATCTAGTTGTATTTCCGATCCCTAGTCTATGCATCCATCAATTAACGAATTGGATATTGCTGCTACCTCCATGACCCACGGGAATGATCTTTGTTCCCTTGCGCGCCATACGTACGAAGTCCATGCATTTCTTCTAGATCTGCCGTCGGGAAACACTCGGAATGTCCGCGCGTCATCACCGTCAGACTGAGACTCACTTGAGATCAAACGACATGTCTGTCTGAGTCATGCTTGACATATCCAATCTCATGGTCAACTTACACACTCAGGCCTCAACCCTGCATCGATTGATCTTGGTGTATTTGTGTACCCCGCACTCGAAAACATCTCATGTTGCTGCCATCAGAGCATTGACAGTTCGGCGTCAGTACACAGATCCTGCGCAGATCTGCGATGTCGAGGCGATTGTTCGTTTAGTGTGTGGATGAATTGACGCTGGCCCCTGGTTACATTGCGCGTTTAGACCTTGTAGATTTCAAAATCAATACCCCTGCTACGAGGCAATAAGGCTGGTAACCAGTCCACACATCAGCGAGATGAATCAATAAAGTGTAGTAATCAAGGGGCCAGACCACACCACTGCTCTTTTGCAGTGTTGGCTTAAGGGTTAAGCCCTTGAATGAGTTAAGGCTTAATAAGGCCTTAAGCTAAGGCTTAAGAATTCTCACTAGCGCTGTTAAGGCTTGACGGCACCCGGGCCGAGTGCGGAAATTGCCGGACTCTCGAACATTTGTTCCTCTGCCTTGTCCCAAGCTTTAAGGACTTCATATATCACCCAAAGGTTCTTTACTGAGTAATAATACAATGCCCAACTTTCTTTTAGGAGTTCTGGAAAAAACTTGGTGCCTAGATTTTTGAGACACATGTTGGGCTGAATTTGAATACTGGCTGGTATATAGTAGATAGATAGCATATACCTGGTGTGCCCAGGTTTTGAAATGACTTTAATCATCCCTTTTCTTGCCATAAGGTTGCGGAAATCAGGCATATGGGTACCAAAGGAAATTAAGAGAAAATATGGTTTTAAGCCCTTAACCTTGCCCTTAAGCTTAAGGCTTAACCCTTAATAAGCCTTAAGGTTCCGGCGGACCGTTCCTTAAGCCTTAAGGGCCAACACTGCGAGTCTTTTGATACCCTCATCTAGGCCAAGAGATATATCATACGATACATTGATTGTGCATAACGAACATTGAAGACACCCATAAATCTGAATAACCCTACGAATACGAGAGAAAAAGAAATCACGACTTAGCCTACAGCGGCTCAATTATGTACAGGAACGGAAAAGAATACTACTTCGACGCATAAAATTCTACTCAAATCGATGGGCGCCTATACGAACAATTCCTCGTGCCGACTGCAATGGCAGGAGCGCTACAATAGCAGACCGAAACTGTTTGCCCAAGATGTCGTCCACTCTATCCCAAGGCCCGTAAAACTCGATCCTTTTGAGGCCTGCAAATGCGAGACCGTCTAGAATCTCTGCGGCATCCCGCGCTGAGGCAGTGGAGGGCACGATACCGGGATACTCAAGGGCTGCATCAAATATAAGCTCCTCGAGGCAAGATGATGGGAGCTGCATCAGTAGCCGCCCCAGTGCTGGCGCGGCACGGACCTCGCTTTCTCCTGAGATCCACAAGGCACGAGTAATTCTGATGGACCGAAGGGCCGTGTTGAATTTCAACATGGGTTTCTCCGAGAAGATGGCTGTAGCAAGATGTCAATCAGACGGTTTGGCAAGGATGGAACAGCAAATCGCACCTAGTTGACTTGCCGCGTAGAATATGAGTGTCAATTCCTGGGGATGGGTTGCCAGTGCTTCGAAGTACTCGCTCATAATCGGGTCCGTCGCTGGGATGTCCAATTCCAGACACCGGGAGCGGAGTGGGAAGTCTGTCGACTTCAGCCATCCCAGGATACCGGCGGTGAGGGTTACGTGCAATGTAGATAACTCCAACCGCAAACTAGGCAAAGGACTGTTTTCCGATAGCGGCACGCACGATACATTTTCCAATTTCAAGGTCCGCAGGCCGGGAAATTGCGAAAGGAACCTGGTGAAGCTGTGGTACGAGGAAAAGTGGGCGGTCGACAATGATAGCGTATCAAGTTGAGGGAGACGCTTTATTTCCAATGAGTCGTCATCAACTGATAATAGTTTTCCGTAGATGTGCAATGAGCGAAGATACGAGAAAGCCGGGAGAAGTGGCCAGAGTTGCACGATCTCCGCATGGAGAAACCCTACAACATGGAGGCCCCGCAACCGGAAGAGAAATGTGTTGTACGGAGATTTTATGAGATTCAGAAAAGTGTTAAGATTCCGACGAGGAAGACACACTCCACTGTACAAGTGATGTCTGCTGGAGGCAAGCCAGTCGCGACTGACCAGGCCACAGGTCCGCAGAATGGAAGAGTCACGGTGGAGGTTGTCTATAATGAGGTCTATGACTTCTGGCGGCAGAGCAGGGGAGCGCCCATAAAGCATCGAGTTGGGCAGGCGGTATTGAGGTGGGAGAACTATTCAAGTTCTGAATAATAAAGTGACAGCGGTGATGACGGTGACATTCGCGTCAGGCACCACGTGTTCTAGTACTTCTGAACAACTTCAACAAGGGCAAACGGCGTTTGAAACGCCGGCGGGAATGGACGAATCATTGATTCCTCCTCACGGGAATAACAAACTTCTAATGGATTTCATTTTTTCTTACTCGTCACTGGGTGACTTTCCATAGTGATAGATAAATTCGAGAGAATATCTTCGCAGTTTCCGCCGCGATGCCGAGGCAGCTGACAGGACCCCATGGATTTGGACAACTCAAAATAAATGATATTTATTCGAGAATATGCGAATTTGTTCGGGGGGTAGCTACCCCCCCAAACAGATTTTCATAGATGCAACGGCCCATTTTGCGCAGTTCATGAGACTCTCCGACTGCCTCTCGAGGCTTGTGTGTCCCTAATGGGTTCTGATTTTATTCCAGGCTCTTCAACACTCATCGGAGTCGCTCTGAGCCCTCAAAACCGAACAGACACGAAATATTACTACTCTTATTTTCTTATGGAAACACAGGTCGAATGCGGGCAACGTAGATATCTGGCACAATGATCCCATCACTGACATCTTTAATCAAGATCAGAAATTGCGTAAGAATATTCTATCGTTATGGAAAGTCACTCACTTACGCGGGGCTCACTCCAAGAGGCAAATGTATAATGGTTGACTTTCCATAAGCATAGAATAATCCGAGAGCTTGTTTGAGAGTGCCAGCGATGGGATCAATCCCTAGAAATTCAAGTCGAGGATTCACATCTTGCGTTCCCATAAGAAAATAATCAAATAATCAAACTTGTGTTTCTTCCTGTACGATGGCCGGAAGGTAACTCGGAAGTCGAAGGTACTGGTGCTCTGGTGCTAAACGACCAATCGGGAGCTTTGGGCTCGAAGTAGAAGCGAAGATCGCATACCGATTGCCCAAAACAGTTATTCTGTTTAATATAATCTGGAAGGGGGGGCACCTACCCCCCTCCAGATTAGAATACATTCACGATAAATCTTGTACGTTTTCGTGCTCTCCAGTTGATGGGGTCCTGACAGCTGCCTCGGCAAAGCACGTAGATATTCCCCCAGCATTTATTTATGCTTATGGAAAGTCACAAAACGAGCAAATAAAATAAAATAAAATACTTTAAAACGGAATCTTCTTAAAAAAGGGTGTCCATTACAGGCTCAATCGGTTGTATAAATGTCCATGAATCTATACCCTGTAAGTAGAGAAGCTTTTTGTTGGCGGAAGAGAACTCTAAATACCAGGCTGAAACTCTGTGGCATTCGAAATCCTGCGGTACAATATCACAAGTATTTTTGTTGCCAAAATAATTCTCACTAAGAGCTTGGTGCTTTTGTATAATTTTTATCCCCAGCCTCTGAACACGCAGAAGAGCTCGCTTCGAAATCGATCCGTCCCGATCGTGAGATCATAACGCTGTCGAAGGTGCTGGTGTGACATAAGTCTACCAAGACAAAGAAGTACACATGACATGGGTATCTGCGTCTTCGGTGAGAAACAAAATGCGCCGTACTCGACGGCTACGGCGTTAAACCAACACAAAAAGTGAGCTTGACTTGGAAAAATTGGGACGCAAAGTGAGTCGGGGCAGTGCCCGGCTATGCGAATAGGATTTTCAGTGGGCCAGGATACACGGCAACGTCCTGCCATGAGATCGACGAAGGAGGCCGGCCGCTGAGCGAATGACAAGGCAGATACGGTCGTGCTTGGAAGTTCACCGTGCTTCTGGAAGGTCGTTGAATAGAGGCCGTCCGTTCTGGTGGCGGAGGGATGACAAAGATGGAGGAAGTGAGGCCAGGGTTCCGTATAGAATTTCCGAGCGAGGTCGTGTGGTAGCGGCGGCAGTTGCTCGCTGGTCGTTGGCCTGCCGGCATGAGAGGGACATCATGCGAGAACTACGGACGTGCAGGCATCAGGTTAGCACTAGGAGTCTGGCTGGGATGAAGGCCCATGAGGCTGTAGACCAATCCATCGGATGGTCATTAAATAGTAGGAGGAAGAGAGGGCACTCGCCATAGATCACCAACTGTCCCTCGGATAGGGAGGCTCCCAGAAATTTGCTCCCTACCCAACGTTCTATGCAGAACCACCGACTCTGGTCTTGCGGCACCGGGAAGCAGTGGCGTAGCGGTCGTTGTTAGGCAACGATTATAGCGCTCGCCTGTGGATGTGGAGGACGGCTTACGATCGCCTAGCCCTTTTTGTCCAGGTCACTCGGGCGATGGAGGTGGTGTGTGCCTTTGTCCGGGCGAGCTCGAGTCCAGTCAAAGGTCTCAGACCGGGCGGTTCGTATGCTGCTATCGGTGCCAGTGAGATCGAAACTTTGATTTGGGCTGGATAAATACTCACCGAGGTGGAAAGGTAACACGATCTCGACAAGGTGAGGGGCCAGAGGGATAGGAGCATCATGGAGCGGTTGTCCGTTCGGTTGATGTCATACGTGGAGACGATGCAGAGCGACTATAGAACGTGGTGGGTCCAAACAAAAGGAGGGCGAAAATTCGATTGCTTGGTGGAGGCGGTCCGCGTGGTCCTGTGAAACAGCGACATGGGCATGTTTGATGACAGTATTTTTTTTGTTATGGAAGGCGCCAGAGAAGCCGCTGCTCTAACACTGCCGTATGATGAGCAGCACTTTCCAGCGCCATGGTACCGCCCCTGTTGACAAATTGAAATTTTTATGTCAAACCTGAGGGCTGCGCAAGGCTGATGCACTCGTGAAAATGCCAGCCGCACAATACAATCCTATCCCCCGGATCTCATTATTTAGGGCGAGCGGGGACGCGCGTGGTGGACCGAGGAGATATCCACCAGTCAGGCGCCAGTGCATAGATGATCTGTGCGAGCATAATATCGGACCAAATACGACCAACGGGGGCCGGGGAGCAACTTAAGCGTAAAAACGGCCAGATTCACGGCGCTCCGGATCTTGGAAGACCGGCAGAAGCCAGACAAGAGACAGTGTGAATCGAAATTCTGCGTTGACTGCAGAGGCAGCCGGGACGCCACCAGCGAGAACCAGAAGATTCCGCCCGCGTGGCCCATGGTTTTATGCCTCTCAAGAGTATCGTCCCATGGGATCAGGAAGACCATCCTCTTGGAAGATGATTACTCGGGAATCCGATCGTCTACCCAGTAAGGTTTTATTTGTCCCAAAATGTGATCGGACCAACCGCTAGTGCCTAGGAAAGCAAGAAACAATTAAGTTTATATGTCAAGCCTGTCCCATGAGATCGCCACTATAACGCCTGCGCCGCCCGAGATGTCGCACGGATGCTGTTGATGATCAACAGCGGGAGGGAGGCATCTAAGTTCCGAGTCGCCCAAAGCCTGTAAGAGGCAAGATTCAAAGAACGCAGGCCCAGTGTTCCATCAAGCCGACAGAGTGTATTTGTGGACAATGTGACATCGTCTCTGCACCAGAACACCGACTGCAAAAATAAGCAGATCGCAATTGAAGGTGATCCATTGGCGATTTTAAAGCGTCTACTCATGCGCCATAAACGGTCTGCTTTCAGTACAGAATATTCCGGTTCTTTAGCTCCGTAGCGTAGGGTTCGTACGAGGTTGCTGGATACGAGGCTCTTCTAGATGGGCTCTGACATAGTGCATACCCATGTGGTTCAAATGGGGCTCAACGGTGAGGGAAGCCTCGTTGAATGACTGGGCTTGTTGATGTCGTGGGGCGTGGGGAAATCATCGATTACATAATGTTTTTTTCCACATTGTGACGTGTGATGTTTCGCATCATGCATCAGCTCCACTGCCTGGTTGCACGCGGAAAACCTATACTGTCTTCTCCTGCAAGTGACATAGAGCACGGCAGTGGTTCTCACCACAGCTTTCTCTATGTTCATCTCAATCGAATCTACCTGGGTTGGAGGCAGCCTTGACTGGCTGACAAAGATGCTGTCAACCACATCTTTGGAATCACTTCCGCTAGTACTTCGAGTTATCTCAGCATTCGGCGGTGTAGCTCCGTCGATAAACGTATAGTAATACGACAACCGACAGGTGTTTGTTCATCAGCTTCTCCGAGCCCTTGACTACCCGTGGCGTTTAACTGACTCGAATAGTGGCTTCGGCTGAATGCCGTACCCTTCAATAGTATCAGACCGAGGACCGTTCCGTCATGCGGTAGGCGTCTTTCCTCGTTTCGGCACTAACCGTTCTCGTCAATTTCGGCCCGATGCTTCTTATCTTGTTTTGGACGTAACTTTCGTACGTAGTACTGCCACAGGTTTTATCTCTATTCCAACGATTTTCGGCCAGTCTTTATTTAAAGCTGACATGGGAATGATCTTTCGTTGTCAAACGAAGTTCGTCACGCCGCGTGGCTCTTTGCCCCGTTGTTTTGTATGGAGCGGTGAGATTGGCGCTCGTGCTTTCATCTCATCATCGGTCGATCGCCACGAGCAATAAAATTTTCCCCTTTAGCCCACAGACGAATATTTTTCCTGCCTGGGGATGGAACAATGATAGGGCCTTGATCTTGCGATTCAAATGTCACGCGCGGTTTTCTATGCCCAGTGGATCTGGGTATAAAATCCAGGAAATATTTGGTGCCAAAGCAGCCACACTCTCACCCCACCTTTGAACCGATATGCCCTCTCGTCGCACTTCCAACGCGGTAAGAGACGGCACGACACCTGGAGAGTATCAGCTCAAAGAATTTCAACGCAGCGCGTGAACACCGGAAGCAATAGTCAGGTAGGAGCCCATTACTGCCTTTCATTATGCGCGGGTACCTGAACCATCTCTGCAGATGCTACATAATCCGCCACTCAATGGAGTGGGTCCCGCTACACCTTTCCAATTGTGGTCTCACACTCTCGTCACTAGCCACTATATTCACCACCCGCGTCGGCCTTACCGGTGACTTCTTCCTTGATTCCTTCCTTCCAGTGACTGATAGTACACTATCTCAGTTTTCTTACCCTCCATTGCATCTTGTAAGCCCACCGCCATATTCTCGAAGGACTGTTTCAATTCTCACACTATAATTTGTCGATTCTCTACAGCTTCAGGTAGGCAGTGGCATAGCTTCCTGATGTCCACGTTCTAACTCTATCCCTCACCGTCGTTTAAGCCACCACCTGCCCCTCATCTGCGTAGTGTTCCGCTGCCCCATCCAGCAGCCGCGGCCCCCTTCACACCTGCCAGAACTCCAGCGCCTTCTGCGTTCCCTATCGATCTTACCCATGATACCGACTTCGCGGCCTTGGCACAAGTAATTCCAAACTACACTGTCCCCCCACAGACGGACATCTACATCCTACCTACTGCGCGCGACCGCTCCCTCTTCCAGATCAACACAGGGAATACGCCGATGACCGCCGTGTCCATCATCCACCGCCTGCACGTTTTTATACGCGCGCCTCTCTCCCTTCAGCTCTACCGTTCAGAGCTCCCACCCGACGTCCAACAGGCTGTCTACAACTACTTCCTGTTGCAGAGCGGACCGAACGGCAGCGGAATATGGGAAGCATTCCTGCGTGGATACCCCGAGGGACCGACTGGTGCCGTCTTGTTTCAAGGACACCTCCATGTGTGGGGCTTGTTGCAGGATCATCACTCGCGGTGGATATTGAGTGTCGATGTGCCTCACACCCCGCGCTTCCACAACTAACAGCAGTTGGACACAGCCTTCAAATTCTGCCTTCAGTTTTTCGTCGCTTCTTTTGCTCTGTACAGTATTCTGCGCTTCCATAATATCTGTCCGTTTTATCCTTGCTTTCTTGCTTTGCTCGCAGTTTCTATACAGTTGTTTTCGATACTTAGGATTTTCCATACTGAGTTTGTATCCCAAATAGTTGTTTCTGTGATCTTCTTGTGTTACGACGACCACGGAGTCCACTCGGGTATTCCTAAGGCCCTTAGGCTCGTACAATCGATAACGCCTGCAGACAATCCACAGACCCTTGAGTATCTCATCGATATTCGTCGTTCGAAGATTGACCCTATTTATAATCAACGCACTATCCCCCCCAATCCATGTGTCCCATACCCCGAGCATGATGTAAAACCCATTAGAATAGCTATTGATGATCTCTGGTCAGCAGTTACGCTTCTTGTGGGTCTAAGGAGGACCGGTGCGTAATTCATTATATTTACGCATCAAAGCCCTTATTGCCGTGGCTTGGTCAGCACTGGCTTGACCGCCACGCTGCACGATAACCATACAAGAGGTGTAGAATTTAGGTATATGGTGCGTCCTACGCCTGCTGGGGATGTACTGCAACCCCTCACGGTCTCCTCAGCCTCTCACTCCGAGCCATAAAAACAGCCACCTTGGTGCATCAGGCACAGGCACCGGGCAATTAGCCACTCCTTGTGGCAGCTTTGATATACGTGGTAACCAAGCAATCGATATCCTGTTCGACGGGGTGCATCTTGTAGCTATCGCTATGGGGACTGGGTCCGACTGGCAACGCACGTCGCATATGGGCTTGATGGCAATTACATAATGCTGTCAAACACGGAAATCCTGACAAAGAACGCGCGAGCTCGGTACAGCCTCAACAACCTATTTTTGCCATACCCTTCCAGTGAGAGATTGCTTCCTATAGGTACTCTCCATGTATTCTGAGAGGCAGAATTTTTTATTTTGGCCTTGTTGGACCCTTGTGCATTTTTTAAAGCAATTGCCTGCCATTTGTACCACATTTTCTGGGACGATTAAAAAAATTCTGGCTCTCAGAATACACGCAAAAAAGGTCTCAGGATAGCGTCTCATATTTTTCCTGCCTTAAAGGTTGACTGTGGAAGGCTGCACCGACCGCCGGAGATAGCTTCGTTTGCCATCAAAATGGTCGACTTTGCAGGATGGGAAAGATAGGTAATCGCCATCAAAGGCCTGTGCATTGCCAGTCCCCAACATTGGCTATGTTCTTCAAGTTGTTAGTAAGGTCGGAACATACTCAATCGAAAACAAGGACAAAAGATCATCACCCATGATTGTTATCATAGGGTATTACAAACTTGCACTGGCTCCATCGTTGACCGACGTGTCACCGGATCTTTAATCAACATCACTCAACTCCGTCCTTTCCAGGAACAATGACATGTCGATGACGGATTTAGCCCCGTGCCTTGCCTGTCCCAGCTTGTGCGAAGTAATCAGTCTGCGTTACGTTTCGCGTAACTGACCAAGACAATGAAAGAATAGGGGCAGTCAGAGTAGATGATTAAGCCGTGATTATGAGACACGATTCTGGAAGGATTATGGATTTATTTGAGCGTGGGAGAATCGCGTTAAATCCATAATCGTTCATAATCGTCGAATCGCCTCCGAAGGCGATTCGACCACGATTATGATTAAGGCAACGATTATGGCTCCGGGGGTTCTTCGTTGCTTAATCGTCTCTCGTTGATAATCGTGCCATAATCCAAATGATTTTCGGGGCCGGTCAGAATTGACCGCGATTATGCCACGATTATGCGTGATTATGGGTCTTTAATAAATCCATAATCATGTCTTAATCGTTGCCATAATCCCTCGTGAATCGTGGCTTAATCGCCTACTCTGACTGCCCCTAATGGGCTCCTATCAAATACGCGTGTGCCTCGAATATGTCGGAGACAGATACGGAAGACGATCTGGATCCCTGGAGTTCTGTAGGGCGCTGTTTATAACTCTGGTTTATAAACATGTTTATAAACACCTGTTTATAAACCGGTTTTTAAATGGTTCTGGCGAGATGGCCGGTTTTTAATTATGTCAGCTGGGTAAACCTGGGCAACTTCTGCACTGATATGCCGGGCTTTGAGGGACCTTATGGTGAGCTGTTGCAATCAAGAGAGACAAAAGACAAATCACCCTTTGAAAATATCTCTGTAGACCCCTTCCAGGGCACATTGGACTGCATCAAAGTCATGGTTTTCACCGATATCACCAAGAATGCAGGGTAGTCTTGGATTCCGAGTCTCTCGCTGCAACAAAAAAAATCTGAAGGGGCATTTCAGGCCATACTTATCGTGCGCACAGTGGAAAAATCACCTTGGGAGAGCTAGAACCCGGTTTTTGGGTGCTAGTTTATAAACATGTTTAAACAGCCCTGTTTATAATACCAGTTTATAAACATGTTTTTAATTGCTGTGGAATTATAAACAGGGCCCTAGAGTTCTGATAATTCATCCGGTTTAGCACGGCGACGGTTGTCCTGATGTTTTATTTATTTATTGTGAGGCGCAAGAAGTTACGGTTGATGAAATCATTCCTTTGTATTGTAATGCCATGTGAGTGCTTTCAGGGTGTTCAAATGTCACTCACGCAGCCAGCGCGTACACATAGATGCCCACTTCGTCCATTTGACTAGATTTCCCTCGCCATTTGAGCGACATGACCTTGAGGAAGATTTCAGCGATTCTGTATGGGAATATTCACTGGCAGCTCCAACCGGTTGAGTAGGCTCTGCTTAGGAGAATGTGTAACACCGGGTTCACAAGTCTAGTAGTTCTGTAGAAGCTAGCATTGAGAATGTGAGACCAAGGCGTTCCTAGATCCTCGTAACTTGACATGTTTCTTGTGCCTCTTCTCGCGCATAAATTCTTGGTTAATCATGCCGGCCGAGGTTTCAAATCGGACTTTCAAATCAGATTACGATGCGCCAAACGATTGTTCATAATATGTGAAAGAAAGCGGAGGGCAACGATTATTACAATCGTACTTTGTGTGACCACCAACTTCGAGTTCATCCGGTTTGACAAGGAGAATATGTAAAGACGCCAAAGTTCGGTAGAATGCTGTGACTAGTGATTGAGAGATCCTTGCACTTACGGTGAACGAAATCCCTTTTACATCCATCTTCTCCATTGACGATATATGGCCTATCATGAACAGTGAGACCGGATCGTTGTTGGTGCTCGAAGAGGCTCATACCTAGTTCCATAGAGCTGAAAACTGCTGTCGCAATGGGGAAGAGAATGAAATGGACAGTGGGTCATGTTGCGCTGTGTGCACAAGCCTCTGCACCCGAGAACAATAAGTCCTTATCGTCGGAGATTAAAGTTTGGGCACCTGTGATATTTACTTGCGAGTATTTACTGATGGGGTACGCACCTGCCTCCTAAGATCTGGAGCAAAGATAGCATTTGCTGTTAGAAGTTTAAGGTTTCTTCCGCTCGATCTAGATCGGATGCGAGTCGAATCTTACGCACAGATGACTGAAGTACATCGACTGTGAGGTAGTGGCTCGGCGATAAACAGATTTCATCGCGCGTAAAATCCGCCGAGAGTTTCTGCACAGAAAAGACGCGAGTTTGGATCTGAGTCCAGGGAGCGAATATGTGAGCCGCAGCCTTCGCTGCTAGCGAGATGAACAGTAACAGTACAGTGGCGGACAGGGTGGCACTCAATGGGCAGTCGGTCGGGTGTCCCCTTGAGATTGGTACGTATGCTACAGAAAAGCCATAGAGAATCGCCAAGGTACGAGCCAATGAAGGAAATGATGACGAGTTTACTGTACGGAAGTGTAGGTAGGCGACGGTCACGGTCACGGAGGACCCGTCGTGTCGCCCAAGTCGCGGCGGGTCACGGTCACGACGGCCGCCGCCGTTAATAGGATACCGTGACAATGAAAAAAACCGCAAAATTCCCAAAAAAATCGCCAGCTCGCGAGACGGCCCTGTAACGAGCTTGGGAGATTTTTCACGTGTCATTTACGTGTCAAAGGTGAAAGGGAGCCAAAGAAATACACCATTTTATTTTATAGGACGGCATGCCACTGTCAAAATAACTATTGCCTAAATGAACATTATTCGGGGCCACCACGGCGCCCATTGTGCTTGACCGTATGATGGTCGCCCAAATTGGCGACCGTCACGGTCACCATGGTGCTCGTCGTGTCGCCTCCGGTCCCCACGCCCTGTCACGGTCGTCGGAGCGTCGCCTACCTACACTTCCGTACAGTAGGGCACAACCATCGTGTATTCTCTGGTGCAAAGAAAGCATGGACAAAGAGAAGTGGCAGTGTTCATCAGGAAACACCTCCTTTCCTAATAAGGCCAGATTGTCCAGAAATTTGAGGCAATCAGACCAAGTAAGTTTGCTTTGGGACGTTAGCTTCCTTTGGACGTTGCTAATAAATTATCCCTAACTTGTCCCTAATTTCGGATCCTTTGGTGGTCATTTGGTGCACTTTCCGTGCCATTTGCTCCGTACTTTGTGCCATTTGCTTGGTACTTTTTTAGCTTAGTTTCCATCGATTCGGTAAAATGTGAAATAGCAACTTGAATTAAAGTGTATATAGTCTAAAACGTGTACGGAAAGTAGCAGCCACAAGGTATTAACTGGTCAGTCAGGGAGACAACAATTTTGGAGCAAAAGATAGTGATAGATTTAGTCGGACTCGGGAATATCGACCAGGTTGATCAGCGTGGCTGAGCTGCCCGCCTCGGGTTGAGCAGCCTTGGCCTCCCTGAACAGATTAAATGGTAATCAGCAACTGACACCAGAAGCCCGATGGGAAAAGAAGCAAAAGACGTACGTTACTTCATTGTAGAGGGAATGAAGAACCTTATGGAGTGCAACAGGTGCGGCGGCACGGGTGTCGGCAAGAGTTTTCATGTGGTTGCGATAGGTGTCCTCATACGCGCCTTCGGTGAAGTTAATATTCTGGCGCTCGCCCGTCAGCCGATATTCAAGGAGCGAAGCATACAGCTGGGGATTTCTTGGCGAGATAAAATGAGCGGAGAGAAATGGACGTACTGCAGTTCCCGTGAGAGAAACCATGGAATCGGGCAGCTCGAGGTTTTTCACATGCTTCTTGCTTGTTGAGATAAAAAGATGTTGGTTCTTCGTCTTGAACTGCCCAATGAAGACACCGTCCTTGAGGACAGCACGGAGCGCCGGATTGTGGAATGGCAGCTCAGATTTAAGACGGCCCTGTCGGCAGTGAGAGATCAGCATATATGTATGGGACCAGAGCGCACCGTGTCTGCCTCAACGGGGAAGATGTAACGATGATCTTTGAGAAGATCATCGACACGTTCCTTGGTACTTGTAGGACTCAAACCGACGAGCCCATAAAATCCGGGAGCGACTGCAACAGCAGCCTTTTTGATGTTCCCGCGGAGGATGTTGACACGGTCAAGGAGCTAAAAGTATAGGATGGGTAAGATAAGAGAATAGTCGGGAGATGAGCAGCGTACAATGTCAGCCAGGACGGCGGCATACTTGAGATCAATAGGCAGACGTTCCCTAATGTGAACAGCGGCTGGAAGGGCATCTGCGGCCGCGACGAGGTAGGTTCTCGCGAAGCCAGCACGAGAGATGATGGCCGGATAAGCATCCTCGAATAGAAGTGATGTCTTGATCAAGTCAATACCGCCACGAAGCACTGCCTTGAGCTCCTCCGACTGGCTATTGAGGCCGATATCTTTCCCTGGCATGGGGTAGATGATGCGGGCAGATACATGCCAGCTGTCCTCGGGACGAAGTGCAGGCTCAGTATCTGCCGCAAGCAACTTACCAAGACCTTGGCGGCCAGGAACTGTCTTCTTGCCAGCGTGCTGGGTGGTGGGCTGCACCTGAGGCTTCTACTCAACGCGCATCAGGTGGGAAACAGTAGGCGATGCGAAACTTACTTCGAGATCAGCTTGCTTCTGACGAGCAGCAGACACCTTTCGGGGTTTCTATTCCAATGAAATCAGAAGTGCATCGGGCAGGGACAAGGAACCATACCTTTTGCTGGACCACGGGCTTGACATCCTCCTCATCATCCTCATCACCATCAAGCAGATCGTCGACATCGCTCTCTGGGACTAAAAGATCCTGCCCCGAAGAGTAAGACGCAGCTGAAGACCGACGACTATGGAAACCGCGGCGGGGCATGGTGCTGAGAGCCTTGGCCATGGCTTCGTGCATTTCGATGTCGCTTTCACTGTTGTTGTCGACGTCCGGCTGAACGTCCTTGTCGGATGTGTGCTTGGCTTTTCTGGCTTTGATGGCAGCGGCCTTCTCCAGCGCCTCGCGGATGTAGTCATCCTTCATGTGACGAAGATTAGTCAAGATCGCACAAGGAGGGAAGGCATACATCATCGGAGTCCTCATCGAAAAGGTGCTTGACATCGCGCTTCATGTTCTTTTTGGGCTTGACGTCGGTCATCTGGGGCAAAGCAGCACAGCAAGGTTCAGTCGATAGAAGAGAGTGGTGTGAAGTACGTACCTTGACATCCTCATCCTGTGCTTCATCATCGGACACAACGACATCCTTAGCCTTCCTGGGGATGACGTGGGGAACCTGTATATCATGGAGTCATTGAAAGAACGACAATAATGGATGCAAGATACTGACCTCATCAAGAAACTCCTTTGCGTTAGGTGATACATCCTCGACGTAGGCGTCGGAAGCATCACTGTTTTCAGCCTTGTCGACGTCAGCTTCCTCGTCGGACGATGTCTTCTCTGCCTCTGACGTGGACTCGGCAATCAGTTTCGGCGCAGTGGGCGCGGTGGAGGGCCGCGCGGAGATTTTGGCAGCGGTGGACTTGCCTGATGGAAGAGGAGACTCAAAATCGATGACAAGTAATCTGAGTATTAGGAGCGTACTGGAAGCGACAACCTTCGAGGGTTTCCCAGCGGCCGGCTTGACTTCGGCCGCTGCTTTGGCTTTGGCTTTGACTGAATACAACGGAGGGTTAGTAAAGTCAATGCGGACTAGAGGAATAAATAGAAAAACTATTGGAGAATAATAGAGAGAGACATACCGGGCTTCTTGGTGACGGGTGCTTCAGGCTCAGACTCGTCGGTGTTGATGGTGATGGTGGGTGCAGCGTACTCTGTCGCGATCGCTCTCACGTCAAAACAAAGAGCTTGGTAAGCGATTGTGACTTACTTCTCTTCGACGACTTCTTGGCTTTCGAGGGTACTGCAAGCTCCGCATCGTCGTCGGCATCGCTCTCAGCTAGAGAGGGTCTATGGTTAGTCTCAGACACTGCTTGGGCAAGTCAAGACTTACTGGCTGGCTTCGACTCTCTGGGCTTTTTTGGCTTCTCTGACACTTGTGCCGTCGACGATGTCCTCTTGCGAGATGTGGGCTGGTCTACATTCCAGACTAGGGAGACTCATTCAGTATGTAATGGCGTAGCATGAAACTCTGGAAGGTTAGTCCCGGGTGCAGACGCACCTGCATTTTGTTTAGCATCGAGCTTGGCCTTGCGGCCTCCCGCAGCTTCTGGCACAGGAACAGACTGAGTACCCAAAGTTGCTTCTCTATATAGCTGCGAAACCTACTTGATTCAGCAACGAAGGCTGCCTGCTCTTGACGCACCTTTTCGGCTTTGGCAGCAAGCGTTATCTTACGCTTCTCGGCTGGAGTGAGAGCGCTGTTGTTGGCTGGCTGAGCAGACATGGAACAGATAGGTAATGAGTGGGATTTGAAGGGAATGGATAGAGGACGAGGAAGCGAATGTGAGTGGGACGTTGTCGTGAGAGAGTGAAAAAAAGTAAGGTGCGTGTTTGTCCTCCAGACCTCTGACTCAGACTCAACGGGCTATCAAGGCCGCAGTTTGCGCCAAGTAAAGTTTGCATCAATTCCTTATCGTAGATTTATCGTCCAAGTCTACTGAATCCAATAAACTCCTCCATTATTCTCAATGGTCCGTTGCCCAGGCTGCAATACTGAGTGTAAAGGCGGGAAAGGATTGACTCTCCACCTCAAACTAACCACAAACGATGCTTGCGCCGCAGTCTTCAAGGCCGCTGAAGCCCGTGGCAGTGATTTCGTCCCCGATATCCCACAGGTGAAGCAGACGGCGCTGGATGACAGCAGGGAGCAGTTCGGAGAGCTCTCTGGGAACGGTCTGCCAAATGGCCAAGCCGTGTTCCAAGGCGATTTCTTTGGCGAGAATTACACACCGAAGGAGTTCGGGTATATCTCGGACGACGAGCTGGAGTCAGATGAAGAGGATGAAGAGGATCGTGTTGGGCAAGACCGCAATGACGCCTGTCGCGCAGGACTAGAGGATGGATACGAAGCCCCTCGCCCACCCGTAGCTCCTGTGGACGTGGATACTAATATGCCAGATGTTGCTGCTGGACATAGTACACTCCGCGCACCCACTCGTGAGGCGCGGAAAGTGGCCGAAGACCAATTCCACCATAAACCAATTATCGAGAAATATCCCGGCTGCTCTGCCGGTAAACCAATCTCCTCCGCTAAATCTCAGACTTCAGAGGAGAGATATAGATCTTCTCTGGACGATTCCACCAACGCGAATCCTTATGCACCATTTAATTCGAAAATGGATTGGGAAATAGCCAGATGGGCAAAGCTTCGTGGCTCGGGATCTACTGCATTCACGGACCTCCTTCACATCGATGGGGTATGTCCTTGAAGTCGACCTCCTCATCTTCTCCTTAATGATCTCTATACACAGGTCCGTGAGTCGCTGGATCTGTCTTACGGGACATCTGCTCAGCTGAACAAAATTATTGATGAAAAACTTCCGGGCCAACCGAAGTTTACTCGTTCAGAAGTTGTCGTGAATGGCGAGGTTTTTTACCTCTATTCTCGGGACATACTTGAATGTGTCCGGGCTCTGTGGGGTGATACAGATTTTGCGCCGTACCTTTTCGTTGCTCCGGAACGTCATTATATTGATAAGGACAAGACGATCCGGATGTATCATAATATGCATACCGGGAAATGGTGGTGGAGCACGCAAGTCAGTAATATTATTAACAAAACTATCTCTGAGCTGACGAACGTCTAGGAAGCGGTCGAGAGGGACAACCCTGGCGCAACAATAATCCCTATCATCATATCTTCCGATAAAACACAACTTACAGTGTTCGGAAACAAGACGGCATATCCTGTCTATATGACAATCGGGAATATCCCGAAAGAAATTCGGCGAAAACCCTCCCGCCGTGGGTATGTTCTACTTGGGTATCTGCCGACTTCGCGCATGAAGAATGTTACCAATAAAGCTGCCAGGAGACGTATCCTGGGTAACGTCTTTCACGCTTGCATGAGTCATATTCTCGCGCCGCTAAAAGATGCAGGGATCAATGGGATACCTTTGACGAGCGGCGATGGCATCACTCGCAGAGGCCACCCTATCTACGCGACATTTGTCGGCGATTATCCCGAGCAGGTGCTTGCGGCGGCAGTGAAAACGGGGGATTGTCCAACGTGCAAGTCCCTCGCGATGAATTGGGTGCTGACTCAAAATTCCCGCTTCGTGATCTTGAGAAGATCCTTGATGCACTCGATACGCTTGACTATGGACCCTCTATCTATGCAGCGGCATGCGCGGAGGCGGGAATCAAACCCATCTACCACCCTTTTTGGGAGGGTTTACCTTATACGAACATCTTCCAGGCGATCAGCCCGGACATCCTTCACCAACTTTACCAGGGAATCGTAAAGCATCTTATTGCGTGGTTGAAGGAATGCTGCGGCGAGGCGGAGATTGATGCTCGCTGTAGATGCCTCCCACCAAACCATAACATCCGCCTCTTTATGAGCGGTATATCTAATCTTTCGCGGGTTACGGGGAAGGAACACGATCAAATCTCGCGGTTTCTCCTTGGGATTATCATTGACGTCAAACTTCCAGATAATCAGTCTTCTGGCAAGCTTCTGGGAGCCGTTCGGGGCCTCCTGGACTTTGTTTATTTGGCGCAGTATCCGATGCATACAACCGAAACCCTGGCACATCTAGAGAATGCCCTGCAGCGCTTTCACGACAACAAGTCAATTTTTGTTGATCTAGGCATTCGCGACAACTTCAACCTCCCCAAACTTCACTCCTGCTGCCATTACATCATGTACATCAAGTTCTTCGGTACCACAGACAACTACAACACGGAGTATACGGAGCGGCTCCATATCGATCTCGCCAAAGATGCATATCGTTCCACCAACTTCAAAGACGAGTTCCCACAGATGACACTTTGGCTCGAGCGCAAGGAAAAAATCTACCGCCACGAGAAGTATATTCAGTGGCGCCTTGATGGATGTCCTTCCCCACCTATGACAGATCATTTACCACCCGGAATAATCTATGAGCGGCGGCTCAAGATGACGAAACATCCCACGCTTAAATCGGTTCGGCTGACGCGTCTAGTTGATGACTACGGCGCGACCTTCTTTCGGGACGCTCTCGCTCGCTATGTTTGCCGTTTAAATGAGCCCCACTTATCTACCGACCAGGTTGAACGACACTCTCAGGATCTCACCTTCTCATTCAACACTCTACCTGTTTTCCATCGCATAAAATTCACTACGCAAGACCCTTACACCGCTCGCGGGCCTGAAGACTCTGTCGTCGATTCCATTCATGTTCAACCAGGCAGGTTCCTGAAAAATGGTGAAGAGCTCCCAGCTCGTTTTGACACCGCCCTTGTCAATGTCGGCACTGGGGAGAAGACAGGGGTCGCCGGTGAGTGGTACTATCGTCACAATTGCAGCAGGGCTTCAACTCAATGGTTGGTTAGGCTGGCGCATCGCTCAGGTTCGCGTTGTGTTTTCCCTTGGCCCACGGCACATCCAAACCCTCTTTTCTCCTGGTGTTATACCTCCAAAACACTTGGCATATGTCGAGTGGTTTTCTCCCTTCACGCACTGCGAGCCGGACCATCTGATGTACAAGGTAAATCGGTCCTTGAAGGGCGGAGATCGACTTGCCAGCATTGTTTCGTTGGCACATATCCGCCGCAGTGTTCATTTGCTACCAAAGTTTGGGCCGGTTGCACCACCGGAATGGAAGTCCAGTAATGTCCTGGATAAATGCCCTTATTTCTTTGTAAATTCTATGACTGACCGACATATTTATGCAACAATATTCTAGTTTCCCATCCATTTTCAGTATATATACACAGACATTTAGTTCCGATATACTTTCTGTTAAAGTTTAGGACCACCAGTTTTATTTTATTTATGAACGGCTCAGCCGGTGAATGTGTGTACTCCATGGTACTAGTTGGGGGTTAAAAAAAGAATTCTCATCGACAACATTTCCTGCGTTGCCAGATTTTTCCTACTTTTCTGGGAATCCCTCCATATTACCCTAATGTTGCATCAGGGTACCAAATTGCCTCCAAATTAGTAAAGGAGGTTTTTTCCTGATGTTCAAGTTTGCTCGTATGTTGGAGCATTTCCCACGATGATGCGCTCTATTCAGGTTTCAACAAAGCCCAAACAAAACCCAATGTGTTCCGAAGATCCGTGTACTCAGACTGGGTCACAGTGATTCAAAAAATTGATCCAATGGTCCATGTCTCTATATTGCGTCCTGTCAAATTCGGTTTGATCATGGCGGCAATCTGACACCATTTGGACCCTCTAGTTCCGCACAAGTTGCGCGGCCGGGCGCAACGAGGTATACCCGGAAAACGTCCTGAAAAAATATTTGTCTGGTCGATTTTAATTGCTGATATATGTACTTTCTCATTGGCTGTCCCTAAATATCTGGGTCTACAGATTGCATCTGATCCCCGACGCCTCATCCCCGAGCCAACAGCCGTCGTATCTCCGTGGATTTTGTCCGGGGCCGCCTCCTCGGGCTTCCATACCCAAGAAACACATATCCAAATAAACGAGAGTGCCTGACTGCGTTGACTCGGAGAAATCTGTTTCTCCCATCGCCCTTCACGTCCTCCGTACTCGCTGAGAAATCTATTCAGCTCAAGACTGCCTTGAAGTCGTCCATCAAGCCCGTCACGATGGTCGCAAATCCTCGACTTCTTACCCCCTGCCTTATCAGCACATGTCGTGCCGGGGCACGGCAGGGAGATTCGTAACATTACGGCTCTTCCTGACAACCATTGATAAATTCCTTGTATAGGTCGACTTATATACAGCCGTAGTCAAGTCGCCGCGCGGTTTGGAGGACGTAGGAAAATACATGGTCAACTTAATGATGTACATATGGTAAAGGAGGCGAATTTGTATCGGGAGTCAAGTGTATGTTACACAAAATGAAGGACGTGCGGATGGTACGAGCTGTGTAGTGTTGGGTGAATGCGATGAAGGGCTGTGTAGTTTACAAGCTGTAGAGTGGAATGCGGGTATACATTGTGAAATTGCGGTGTTGTCGATGACGTGATGATAAAGGATTAGGCGGGTAATGCGACAAGGGAAGGGGACGACCCGTCTCGAGACCCACTTCTGCGCGGGGCTTATTGTATAGTGGACGGGTGGTAATACATGTTATTTGAGAGGTCTTGACGTGGGAATGCACCAGGCACACGACGAGGAGGGTGAGGTGATCGCGACGATGGATGATACGGAATTCGATGGTGGACGGACAACTTGGAGAACTCGGGGTATCAAAAGTTGATCCGGGATGATTCACTGAGGGGGTGTGTAGAGGGTCGCGACCCACACGCCGTTCAAGTGAGAGTCAAGGCCATAGAGGGATGTGTTCCCTAGGAGTAAATCCACCCCGGTCGGGACACCGAAGCGCGGATGGCCGGCCACAAAGCGTTCCCATCTGGGAAAGCCCTGGGAGCCATGACGGGACATAAAGTAGGCTCCCGTATACTGCTGGACATTCCGCGGCAAGGTGTTGTATGGCGGCAATTCGTGCTGGACTAGGTGCTGCATAAAGAGCACGAAATCGGCGGTGGTCAAGGACCAAGAGCCAGTCTTGACGTAGAAAAGGAGGTGGTGGTTGGAGGCAAAGACCGATACTGTGGTGGAGGGGGGGATCTCGTCTGAGAGAAGAGTAGCGTGAACGGGGAGCAGTCCGTTCTGCGTCAGGTCGATAGGGAACAGGTCTGGCGTCGGTGGACGGATATAAGTCGGATGTCCTGGAAGGGAGATGTACGGCATGTGCGGGGTGGGTGGGTACTGTGACGATGGATGAATATAACGGTCCGAAGGTACTAGAGCTGACTTGACGTACCACAATCTATGCGACAACAGAGCGCAGGGATAGTGGTCAGAATGGATGTACGGTAAGTGTGCGGTGGACTACCTGGTGATACGACAGAACCTATGAACTGATCAGCACATGTAAGGTGTAATGTAGAGTGGAAGGTACCTGAGGGCGTCCTGTCACCGACTGAGGCTATAGGCATCGAGCGATGAGCTCATGAAGTCCGCAACATGTCCAAGGGAGCACATACTGCACTTCGCATTGTCAAGGTCTGCAGATGGACAGGTGAGCGCGATCGGACGATACAAAGAGATGAGCCATACCATAGTCCCGTTACGGTCGTGGTCGGCGGTCTGAAGGAATGGCAGTGAGCGACAGAAAGACCAAAAGAGAGAAGGTGACCGCACGTATGACCAGTTTGTATTCATAGCGGATATCGGGGAGGCGAGGGGCGGAAAGACGACTGCCAACGAACCGTGCAGGAGAATGGGGGTGTCGCGTCTGGAGAGCTTGATAGAAGGGTTAAGAAAAGGCGGTTGCTTGACTCAGAGCGTACGCACCGTATTTATATGTCGGACCTCATTGCGGCGAATAAGACTAAAAGCTTGGGTGACCGGTGAGATCCAGATCGATCGTCGTCTGGCGATCGAATTGGGGAAGAATCTCGCTTCAAACTCGTGGTGAATTGGGCTGAATCCTAAATGAAACGTATGGCGATGGTGTGGGATGCGACTGGAGATAAGGCGTCCGGTCGTTTCGGCGCAAAGGGTGTCACTGATGATCCTCGAGGCGTCGAGAGGATCCCATATGCGCCGGAGGTCCGGCGTCTGTCGGTATTCACTGAGGGAGGTTGTAGTGGGCGGTAGAAAGAAGTAATAGCTGCCAGCGTCGAAGTCGGCGATAGAGACGGGGATCTCACGCTCTTAGGTGACATGATGTCCGATGATGTGTTGGACAAAGTAATCTATCGCTCCTCCGCTGGATGTCCTTGTGATAAATGGCGAGCAAGATTCTACCCAGGAGCCTGGCGTTCCGTTGTCGAACAAGGCCCTTGTCAGCTTACTACTACTGAACCGATCTCTGATACGGCTCGCGGTAACTCAGAGAAGATATCGTGTGTGCAGCGCCGATTCCCCACGCAATCAATGCCGTTAGAGCTTCTTTCTGGTATCCGAGGCGAATCCTCACCAACATAGCTGTCAGCTGCTCAAGATACGCCCCAAAGCAAGCCAAGATCGTCCGAGCATAATTTTTGGACCCGACCTTCGGACGTTCATCGTAAACACGACACGGTGAGAAGGAAAGACTCAAGGCTGGAAAAAACGAGTTTATGAAATACGGCGGGATAGATGAATGCTTTGTGCTTGCCTTCACGCCGAACTACGCATCATCCCGAGAAGTAGGTCCTTGTGGGTTCGTCCCGGTGCGCCCTGTGATCTAGATCCGTCCTCGCGAAAACT
The DNA here is from genome assembly GCA_029204085.1 of Mycena sp. CBHHK59/15. Lineage (NCBI taxonomy): Eukaryota > Fungi > Basidiomycota > Agaricomycetes > Agaricales > Mycenaceae > Mycena > Mycena sp. CBHHK59/15. Next base: position 67,119 of record JARGXW010000148.1, on the reverse strand, counting down.
GGTCTGCTTCGGATAGCAGCATTGAACCAATGGCTAGGTAACCTAGGTCGAAACCTCATGTTGCAGACAGGATTGATGCCGGCCACTTAGTAGAATGCAGCGGGCGGGCGGAGAAGGCCAAATTAGTCAAGACGGGAGAAGCAAGTCTTCCATCAGCACTGGCCATGATGCCGTGCCATCCCCGAGACATTGGATAGAGAACCGCCGGACATATGGTGAAGCCGCCACCAGGTCAAGTAAGCCTATATTGACGGGGAAAAAAATCCCAGAAGAGATGTCAGGCGATCCCGGAGCAATCCGACAGCCATTGTAGAGGAGCTGCCAGATACAATTGAGGACCTATGCCTACTGGAGTGACAGAAGAAAAACTGGAAAGCAGCGCCGAGAGATCCCTGAGCCATTGGATAGAACTGGATAGAAGAACCACCCACGTATGGGATGCCGCCATCAGGTCAAAAAAGCATAGGACAACGACCAAAAGCCTCCCTATGCATGCCTTAATTACGGCCGGCGTCGGCCTTTCCGACGAGCCCTAATTCGAAGACGACGTTGAAACACAGAGGGTCTGCCCGGGGACTACGCAGAGATCCTCTCTGAAATGTGGCAAGCGTCAGCTCAATAGAAACGGGTATCGGAAACCATCACCTTAATTGGAAGGGCGATCTGCAGATAACGCGAACGGGGATAGTTTACGAGTACTTATGTTTACATAATACTCGTTCCTTTCATTCCTCCGAGGGGCTAAAAGTCTCCCTATTTTACTTGTCTCCAATTTTTTAAGATAGTCTCCTTAGTGGCTGTGTCTGACTTCTTTAGCGGCTGTCCCTATAAGGACCTCTGATAATACCCTTTGAGCCCAGATCCTGGTTCGGACAAAATCTGGCCGATTTGGGCTCAAAACCTAGATCCGGTTCGGACAAAAATGGGGGGCCTGACCACGTCAGGCTGGTTCCGGTTCGGACAAAATTTGGCAGCTGGAGGAGGTTGTCGGCAATCTTTTGTCTCACAAATTTTACAAAATTGGACATTCCAAAGGGAAAATGTTGAATCTGCACGAAAGAGCCCGTCAATCAGCCAGCGAGAAATTTTAGGGATTTTCAGCTTCATAGGAGCGGGAAAATTACCCGTTTTGGAAGGTTACGGCATGCTCGGCAAGATCCAGTTCGGACAAAAATTGGGCCATCTGCGAAAAATCAGTTCGGACAAAAATCGGCCGTTTGGGGGTGGTCGGGATCTAGCCTCCAAAGGGATAATCAGAGGTCCTTCCCTATACTTCGTTCACTTTTTCCTTACCCCTTTAGTGGCTGTGTGGCCTAGGGCTGTGCTGTTTTTATTTACTTCTGTCTCTTTTCCCTGGTGTAACTGAATATGGCAGGCGTGACTCGGCTAAGATCGTCGCGTCCCATGCCTGCCCGTGGGCTCATTCAGAGGGTACGAACATTAATAAGTCTAGTATATCCCTCCTTCCAAGTCCCTCAGCAAATTTTCAATATTGCCCTGGACCTGCCGAAGTAAATACACGGCCTGGTCTGCCTGGGCCTCATCGAAATCACATCAATCATTTGGGTCAGTTAAAAACGACGAGTGATGTCGAAAAGAAATGGGCGGTGCAAATACACTCTATTTCATATTTTTTGAATGCAAGAAGTGGGCTTGATTAAAAAAAACAATATTTTCGGCAATCAATTTACATTGGATTCCGATGACTTCCGGGTTTGTCGTGTGTGTCCGGGTGGATTTGGGAGCATGATGGGAAAAAAGATAAGTACGAGATCCTGCCGGGCGCAGCCACAGCCCTCTACCCCCAAGTTGACAGATAGGAGGCCAATCTCAATCCAGAAACAGGTAGACAATTGCCTGAGGCAAGGTCCGGAGACACAGTTGAAAATTAATGGGAAGGAGGCGCCATATCACCCACGCGGCCCTGGTTGTTGCAGTGCGGCGTGGAGAGGGCACTGGTTGAACATTTCAAATTTTTCACCTTCTTTTTCAGTGAAAAATGTTGTTTATTTTTCACACATTTTTTACTGAAAAAGCAGGTGAAAATTTCAAAACATTTTCATCACTTTCTTATTTTATTTCGAATTTTTCACCTTGAATCGAGAAAGTGCTGAAAATGTTTTAAAATTTTCACTTTCTTTTTCAGTGAAAAATGTCTGAAAAATAAACAACATTTTTCACTGAAAAAGAAGGTGAAAAAATTGAAATGCTCAACCAGTGGGGTGATGAACTAGATACCCTAAGCCAGCCCCCGCTGCTCATTGACATCATTGGCCATGATGGCAGGCTCATAGCCACAGGGAAAACACCGAGATCAATCATCAGGGGATATAACTCACCCTGAACCCGCGGCAAAAATCAAGAAGTCCCCCCCCTTCTTCACCCTCCCACTTCACTCCTAGTTGGTTTCAGATCAGCACCTTCGTTCAATTAATTCGAGCAGCACGGCATACGGCTCTTTGCGACCACTCGGGGACCACCCAGACATATCCCTGAGCGGTGTTCGTAACTCGGAAATTATGCCTGGGAGGGTCAAGGTTGTGCGCTTTGCACAGACAGGTGAGGAAGTGTACGCATGTCCTTCACCGATGTCAACTCCGCACAACCCCGTAATCCCCACCGCGTCCCCCGAAGAGATGGCACCACCACCCCATCATGCACGCTCCTTGTATGCGTGCAACACATTGCCTCTGATGTATGGGGAGCTCCATCCTATGCTGCGCATCAGTTCTAGCACAGGAGAGCTGTTCGATGTGTCTTATGACCCCGCGCACCCGCTTTCGATGTCCCCTCGAGCTCTTGCACTCGAGGAACCAGCGACTTCACCGCCTCTTCCCTGCATCTCCCTGATCTTCTATTATCTCCCATGGAAGATAGACATCCGCGCCGGGTCCGAGAACTTCGTGACCGTGGCAGATGTATGCAAAGGGATTTATTCCGCCCTTCATCTTACCGTGACGACGGAAGAACTGGCGAATACACCGGTTTCTGACATACCATTCGTGCTGATGGCGTTCCAGAAGCGGTGTGAACGCATGCTGTACGAGAAGGGAGCTTCCACAGCAGAACGCGAGAGGTGCAAGCGAGTCAAACGTGTCGATTACCTCTTCGGCAGCCATCGCTTTGCCGGGCTCGCCCCGACTCCCCAGATGCCTGACATTTGGGAGTTGCTTTTCTCATCCTCCTGACCTTCTATGTTCCGTACGCCCAATGTTTTATGACCCCCCTCATCATTGCCTTATTTACACGCGATATTGGTTGATTCGAGACCATGCAGACAACGTATCACTTTGCCTACAGAGAATCCCTGTTGACAGTCCCCTCATTAAATTGTTCTGAAATACCTTGATATTCAATACACTCCGCTGTTCAATCCACTTGTGACCAGATCCATACGCCAACGTCGTGTCTACAAATAGTCTGCCGGCGCGTCAATCATTTAATTAACTCAACTGAGTAACCGTTATTTCACCGAGGACTTCGGTCGTTTCGAGTCCAAGGATCCAGAACATGACAAGGAAACGTACCGGAATCACACTGGATCCAATAGATCGCGCAGCACGACAATTAATCGATAAATCCTGCGTAGCAGATCTCGACGGGGACTTCGTTCTGGATCGAGGTTAATTAGGGGGCAATGCCATACAACATCAGAAGTAACGTACTTCAAAGAATGGAGCTCAGATCTCGGAGATCCCAGACCGGTGACAAGAGGAAGCAACGCACTTCGACGAATGAAGTTCCGATCTCGGAGATCCCACACAGGCGGCAAGGGAGAAGTCGTCCATTCGACGAGCCGCCACGGGGGTCCGCAGAAGCGGGGCGAAAATCGACGGTCTTGGGGAGGAACAATGAAGAAGCTCCATTGTAGGCTCCAAATCACCGCCATGGTTCTGGAGTTCAAGGAGTTCAAGGAGGCTCCAATAGTCCTGTCACGATGTGACTGTGACAACGCATCATGACAACGCATCACCGCCACGGCACTTGCCGCGGCCAACAAATGAGTTGAAAGTTGGTCGAATGAGGAAAAGGAGGCGCAAATTCTCTACTGCTCGCAGACACCAAGTTTTTTTAGTCTTCCGGGCACTCGTAAGACCTCGGGCAAGTTATTGTTTGAAGGTGACAAGATTGCTTCAAACGCTTCGACTGGATATAGGTATTTTAATTGATGCATTGTTTATGAGGGCACAATAAACCGGGTTACCAGAACCTGCTTGGACACTAATTGAACCTCAGGAAATTTTCATTTAAATATTATCAGTCGGCAATGCGATTCGGGCGTTGTGCGGGGGTAGGGATGTATGGATCCAAATTCAGACCGGGATCGCCCTATCAAACTGCTATCCTCAGAGGAAAAGGCCGAGTTCCGAAGATATCGCGACAACTTTGTGGCTCACGCCCTTCCCCACAGACTTATTCATAGCATGATGTTCCGCAACTGGGCCGCCCACGATATCATAGAATCGTGTCATTACGACCGCAGGAACTTACGCCCCGATTAGGCTCTGCTGCTGAGCGCACCCGATAGGTTGCCTCATGGTACGTCGCACACGACCGTGGCACTCCCTCGCCGTTTCTGGACACATTGCATCCATTCGCACGAGCCGGACGCGCTTCCTGCCGATGATCGTAAAATACAAGGAGGCAAGATCCAGCGCTTATTCATTCCTTAGATTCAGAAAGGACCAGATTTACAAGTGTTGTGTATGATCCCATATTCCCATTCGGACTCCGGAGTTTGAGTATGTACATAAATCAGTCTTATGTTGATTTTTGGCTATGTTATCGTCATGATTATATCATTATTATCGGATTTGACAGAATCTGCAATTTTACTATACTGTCGTCCAAGTCTCTTGGCAACTTTTGCGCCGCCGCCGCCCCATCCGGAAATTTTGAAACTCTGGCCGGGGGGGGGGGGGGGAGGATGTTGGAGCGCTTAGTGTCCTTCATGGTCCACATGGATTCTGCCACTGGCAGCGTACACATCGGTAAGACAGACCTTGAATCATCCATTTCTTCATTTAAAAAACAAACGAGAAAAAAGATACAATCTGCAATTTTACTACTGTACTGCATCCTTCTGAATCTCATTTACAGCTTTGTTGCCGCCAGCCGCCGCCGCCCCATCCGGAAAATTCGAAAGTCTGGCCAGGGGCAATTGGAGCGCTTTATCGTTCATAGTCATGGTCCATATGGATTCTGTCACTGGCAACACATGTCAGTGAAACCGACCCTGAGTCGGCCAATTTTTGATTCAAAAAAAAAAAAAAAACAAAAAAAAGTATCCTATCTGCCATTTTACTATAACTGGATCTCTTGACAGCTTTGTCGCCGCCGCCCCATCTGGCAAATTTGCAAGTCTGGCCGGGGGGCAATTGGAGCGCTTAGTGTCCTTCATGGACCACATGGATTCTGTCACTAGCCGCACATGTCGGGGAGACCGATCCTGAGTCGGCCGATTTTTCCTTCAAACAAAAATGAGCAAAAACATCCAGTACTCTGGAACCCGCATTCAAACACGATCAAACTTAATAATCATATTCATGTTAGATGTAAGACATACAGAAGCATGTCATCATCACCGCTGCCTGTCGGACCGAATCCGAGACGTGCACCACAATTTTGTGGCGCGTTGATCACATGCTCGGAACAAGCGGACCCGTCGCGGCGTGATCTGAATCATTAATTCGAATTTCAGAATGACTTCGCTTCCGTTTTCGCCCGCCTCGCGACCACTCAATATCTTGGAAACTCTAGATGCGGCGGCTTTTTCACCACCCGCGTATAAATAATGGTGGCGCGTCTCAGCCTCCATGATGATGCCATAGCGACGACGGTGACATCCGCCCACTGGATGCTCGATCTTCCTCAACGATTTACAAGTACGTGCGTCCCATCTTACAGCTCAATCTGCATCGGCCGCCCGGCGCGGTATTCCGAGTCAATAAACGGCAAATGATCCTATTCGACACCTTCCAAGCTACATGTCATGCATGGCGAGTGTTATCATCTTAATTGCATGTGAGTGTCCTTACCACTAGTTCACAAAACTAAGATGAACTGGGCATAGTATTCAGGGCGCCAGTCAAAGTGCTGATCAATGGGCCTGGGAGCGCTGCACTGCCATGACGACCAATCTATCACTCTTGTTCTTTCCCCATGCAGTTCAAGGCTGCTTTATATCACCAAGCTTTGCTGGCGGTCCATGCCTTGCTACTTGCTGCTACGATGAAGAAGTGCGTCCATTTCTCGGCCACAAACATCGCGTATGAGCCCATCCCGTTCTCCCCTTCTCCTGGCGCCTCGACGTCGTCTCTCCCGCCATTTCCGTCTAACATCCTGGCACCATCCGAGGAACTCCCCACTGGTGGCGAGGTACTGCCTCAGATGCCGCAGAGAACACTGACAGGCAACACGCCATTTCTTCCTGTAACGCCCCTTCCGTTGGGCTCCTGGTTTCTTCCACCTGAGCAAGACACCCTGCGTCGCTCGCCAACTATCATGCCCACTCAAATACATCTACTCCTTGCCTTCGCGCTGTTCTCCCCTCCTCAGGTTCACTGCGACCTATCGCATCCGCTACACGCCATTAATTCCCAGTTATCGCCGGTGTTCCTAGAGCCAGCAACATATCCCCCACTACCCTCTCTCACCCTTATCTGCCGTCACATATCGTGGCCAATTTCGATATCACCATCACAACCAACGGGTTTCGTGTCGGTCATGGATGTGTTCACATCTATCTATACCGGCCTCCGTCTGGCTGCGCGTTCAACGGAATACGACGCGTTGTCTTCCCGCGACGCCAAGCAGAGCGTCAACGAAGCGTACTATGCGCGCTGTAGACTGCTGCCTGACGGGCCCGAGCGGCAGATGGAGACGCTGAAGGGCGTGAAGCGAGTCGACTTCTTGATGGGGAAGAATCGCTTTTTGGGTCTCTCTGGCCCGCTGGAGGGAGTGCACGTTTGGGAGCTAAATGTATCATGACTGGGACGGATTGCTACTCAGACTCTCTCATAATTGCGAGGCTTGCCACGGATGACGACCGAACACTTATTATAGCTTGCGGTTGTCCGTCCGAGGCAACGCTGTTTGGGGCATTCTCCACCTTCGGCGAACGCAGGTGCCACCTCTCTGTATCCTAAACACTCCTATTGCGTATGCTAGCATTGCATGTAAATTCATAATCTCAACAGCACCTCTGAATGCGCGCCTTGCGAGAAGAATTGATCGGCGTCTACAGACTCAGAGACCTGTGTGCCAGTCGAGGACTTGCAACGATTTATGCTGGTAATTCGGCGGCTGTCTGTCAAGTTGGTGAGCGTGGACAGCCCTGCGTGTACTCCCTTGAACTAGTGCCGGGCCTGTGCTTGTCGGGATATCCAGACCGTCTTTCGTTTGATCTCCTCCTTGCACTTCGTGTAGTTGCTATCGGTAATTCTTTGCTTTAAAGCTACCCAAGGCTCCACGCATCTGCTCCTGATAAGCATCTCCCTTGCGAAAATACTGGTCCAGCTAACGAGGCAGTGCTCATTGGCATGTGTTAAACTCATACGCGGCTTCAGTCTCAAATGGAGATTCCCCAGCGTGCTGTGCGTAGAGACCATTCCACACGAGGCTAGCAACCAGATGCGGATTATAAGCGACCTGGTGACAACGCCTATATTGTGCATTTTCCTAATGGGTTTAGTACAGCTTCTGTATTCTTGGGAGGTCGCGCATCTGATTCGAAAAGTGGTTCCGGTTCCTATCGCTTGTACATTTTTCCCTGCAATAAAATGACCTTGTCGCGAGGTAAGCGTTGTCTCCGGTGACGTGTCGAGCTCAGAAGGAGTCAGCAGGTCAACAGTGCCCCACGGTGACTTCATCTCTTGCGCAGCAAGCGCCACCCCTCGAGAGCTGCGCGTGGTCCCGTTCCATCTCAATTCCGATAACGGTTGGAGAGTTGCCCAATCTAAGTCAGCGTGGACATTCCGTAATACGGTCCCGCAAAGCTGTAAGGGCTTGGAGGCGCATCAGGCATCGCTTAAATTTATTTGCATCCCCTTATAGGCTAGATGAACCCTTTTCCGGACCCGGCAGTGCGACACGGAATAGAATTCCGATAGCAGTATAGATAATGAGTCAGTCGATCTGCAGATCCAAACACCTCGTACGTGTACGCACGGTATTTAAACGGGAACGAGCCTCGTGTTTGAACAATTCTCTACCCATCTCCCTACCTCGAGGACTCGAGGGAAATCCATCGAACAGTAGCCTCTCCACATTGTTTTTGGGACGTTTATGCCCGGGAGACACGTCCGTTTCTCTCGCTCGAACACTTTCTATTCGCCTCCTCCTCTGGTCCACAGCTCCTCGTCGGCCACATCTTCATCAGGCCCACACACGCCGCCTCTTCCCTATGTCGGCCTCCCTGGACCTACTCCATTTGTTCCTCGTCGCTCCTATTCCGATTCATATGCGGCGAAGGCTCGCGCGCACAGTCTTGTCGCATTCACCAACGCCCCCCTCCTGAAATACGACATCTCCCTTCATCCATCGACGGTATCCACCCATTATTCTGGAGTGTCGTCGGCGGGCTTGCTCGAGCCCGCAGTCTATCCTCCCCGACCCACCCTCTCGCTCATTTCTCCGCACTTGCCATGGACCATAACCGTGTCTGCTTCCAACGGCGGATACGTTACGGTGTCGGATGTCCTGAACTCAGTCCACCGCTCCCTCCGCGTGAACGTAACCCCCGAAGAGTTCAATTTGCTAGGGACACAGAAACTCATGCGGAGGGCCACAGCAGCTTACACACAGCGCTACAGCCGCCTCAAGGGACATCGTGGTTACACGGAGGAGAAGAGCCAGGGCGTCAAGCGTGTTGACTTCCTGATGGGGTGTACGAAATTCCAAGGAATTTCTCGCACGGCTGGTGGGGTGGATATCTGGCAGCTGAACGTCGCGGCGGCATAATACCCTCACCGATTTTTTATTTCCCTTACGATAATATTCTACTCTGGCCATTGTCTAGTCTCAGTAATATCTTTCCTGTAGCCCTATCATCACGCCGTATTGCCAGAAATAGATAGGCTGTAGCACTATCTCGCCTCGTGTTTTCCAGCTGGAATGACCGTGGATATGTCTATTTAAATCTCAACAAATTTATAGCTCGATTTATAAGTGCTGTATGTGGCGCAGCGATATGGGAAAAACAATTGTGGAGCCATCAAATTCAACACGCCTTAATTGTGCATGTTGACTCCCGACATGTGACGCGACAACTGACACGTGCCACCGCGAGGTTCGATTCTGTGGAACCGTTCCATCTTGGAAGTGAGTCTCGAGCCTTTGACCTTGAATTCCGTGCTGAGATTGCCCTTTCGGAATCATGCAGAATCCTATTGCCAGCAGCTCAAGATGACGCCCCTCGAACAGACTTCTACTTGCCTTGGACCTACGCTTCCACCAGAAATCACAGATTCTATCATTCACCAGTTTCATTCGAGTTCTCCCGATTTGAGGGTCTGTAGCCTGGTGTGCCGCGCTTGGCTTCCGGCCAGCCGATACCAACTCTTTAGTAGTCTATCGCTCCGCGGCGAAGATATCCCGAAATTCGTGGATCTTATAGCCTCTCCAGAAAACACATACTCGAGCTCCCTCCGCGCCATCACTATCATTTATGGCGAAAACGGCCCAATGTCTTTACTCCTGCTTCGCCTCCTAGATTTTCGCTCCTTGAGATCGATGAAGATCAGATTGAGCATGATTTGTTCCGAATTTCCTACAATGCCGCACATCACTTTCCTCAAGCTCGATGCTATCCTGTTCCAGTCCTTCTCCGCATTCATCACCTTCTTGATCCGATTCCCCGGCTTGAAGATTCTGGTATTGCGGCATCTCGGATGGGGTCCCGACAGGGATAGCAAGGATCCCGTCCAATCTATCACAGCTCCGCGTCTTGAGCTGGAGCAATTATCCATCGAAAACTCACACAATCTACAACTCCTGTCCTGGCTCAGCGACGTAGAGTTAGCTCCGTTGACCAGTAGCTTGAGTCTGGACTTGACCGGTAGAATGGGGAGGAAAATAATCCCCGATGTAGCAGAGTATCTCCAGCATCTCAGGACACACCTGAAGCACCTACATCTCCAGCTTCATACAATCGGTAAGTCATTGTCGTGTCCGGGCGTTAGCAAGGTTCCTGATCTAGCAATTCTGTACAGCGCGCTTCCTAGAAAAACTTGACTTCAGCCTGCACACTCAATCGCTCCGAATACATTCCGCCGTGGAATTTAGCGGGGACTCGGGGCAATGGAGTCTCTGCGTGGATCCTATGCTTCTACAGGTGCTGAAACTTGTCTGTGCTCCCCACATAAAGGAGTTAACCTTACGCGTTGTGCCGGTTCGGAGAGGCAAGTTGATTATTCCCGACACATCAGCCTCGCTCCAATTGCTGCTCAGCGTCCTACATCTCCCTCATCTTGCTACCCTGAGGAAAATCCAATTCTATGGGCCGTGGAACTCGGATCCCGAGGCGCGCGATAATTTCACGTCGGTCGTACTAGATAAACTCCCAACACTTGCCTCTCGTTCTGTTGTTCTAGTCGACTCTTCTCCGAGTTAACGTGCGTATTCCTTCCTGTCTGACTTATTGGCTCATTTTTTCACCCAACTTAAACTCACGAAATGGCCGTTCGCTAGAAACCAACAAGCCTTCCAACATGTCAATACCAGAAGGCGAGCAGTTATGGTGTACGGTCACGACGTCGGGTACCTTTCGAGAGTTTCGTATTTCCATGTCCTGTACACGTCCTTCGAAATTGTTTCCAAGAAACGCAGGCAATGATATTACAGTGAGTTGTTCGCAGTACACATCACTTTTAAGCAACTTCTATGTGGGAGATCCATACGCAGCAAAAGTAACAGGCATCAAAGCGCCATAATCTTGGCAACAGCCTGCTCCGCCGTAGACATGATGACACCCGTCGGGTTCCCATACGGCAGCGACGGAATGATCGACGCGTCCACGACGAACTGCACAACGCCGTCAGTTAGTCCACGATGGGAGGGAAAAGAAACCGAAGAGAAAACAGACCAAGTTCATGGTATTGAACACCTTCGCGTTGGTGTCCACGACCGCAGACGCGGGCGACGTACCGACCTTATTCGCGCCGACCCAATGGTTCGACAGGAGGTTTCCCTGCAGCGCGTTCAGTCAATGCACAATATTCGGAATCTCGGATGTAGCTTACGTCAGCATACGTGTGGACTAGACGGACATACGAAAGAGTCAGCGAACGCGGGCGAGGGGAGGGGCGAGCGCCTCACCAAAGTTGGCCACGGTGGTGGTGTTGTCGGGCGTGATGACCTTTAGGCCGGGGACTGGCGCATCGATGAGCTTTATACGAATATGTCCACTCGACAGGTCATTACACACCGTTCTTGACGCTCGCGATGACGTCCTCGATGGCGGCGACGAGCGTCGCTTCGTCCGCGGGGTCAGTGAAGTACGGCTGTACGAGCGGTAGCGCGTTGAGGTTCGAGTCGATCCCGATGCGGCCGCGCGACGTGAGACCGGTGGAGCTGGGGCATGTTAGTCCCGCAGACGATGTTGCGTACGGGGACGACGCACAGGTACAGCGTTACAGCGAACACTTGACTGGGGCGGACGGGTGAGCGACAGAGGTATATCAGGGGGAGCGCGCGCACCTGGCGTTGTACGGGAAGTTGGTCATGGCGTACGAGACACCGCCTGGCCGCACAGTACCCTGCACCTGAAGCCCAAGTATGAGCACACGATCCGCTAGCATACGCAGGACAGCAGGCGCACCCAGCGCGTCTTGCGGTCGCTGCCGACGTACGAGCGCCAGAAGTTCAGTCTGCAGCGAAAGGTCAGATATGATCGAAGCGGCACGGAGGAGGGGGCACGCACTTCACCGAGGCATCCGCGTACACACCCGACTGGTTCTTCAGGTACTGCGCCGCGTCCGCAGGGCGCGGGTTAGTCCACGCGTTCGCCCACGAGTCGTACGCGTCGATCGAGGGGTGGGTGAAGACGAGCTGTCGTATCATCAGTCGCGAACTCCAATCTTCACAGCGTAAAGACGCACCGTAACGCCAGGGTTGTCCGACACCTACACTGATCAGCCCACATCTTCCTACATGAACAGCGGACACGCACATTGAGCCCCACCGGCAACTGAATCCACTCCGCCCGCGGCGGCAGCTGCTTCTTCGCTTCCACATTCCCGCTGTTTGCCACCACATTTAACATGTCCGCGGGCCCGATTCCGCTCTGGAACAGGATGCGTGACGTGCCGAACGCGCCAGCGGACAGGATGACGCGCCCGCCAGGGTTGAGCGACGCGACGCCGCCGGGCCCGAGGGACGTGTCGTTCGTCTGCACGCCGGTGACCGTGCCGCCCGCGCGCACGACGGCGGAGACGGGCGTGTAGAGCTTGAGCGTGAAGAGGCTACGGCGGGCGAGGGCGGTTTGGAGGTACGTCGCGACGGGACCGGCGCGCTTGCCTCCTAGGTACTGTGCGTCGTCAGCGGGGCCAGGAGGGAGGGAAGGAAGACAGGATGGAAGGAGAGGGATCAAAGGGATCGCCAGCGCAGGCAGGGAAGGGAGGGAGAGCGAGACGAAGGACAAGTGGCAGGTATAAAAAGGCAAAAACGCACATCATACGAACTGTACCCATACACATGCTCCCTCACATCCGGCGCGTCGTTGATCGTGCGCTGCGTGTACCCCTCGCTGTCGAGCAGTGCGCCCATGACCGCCGCCGACTGTTCGAGGTAGCGCCGCCCGTCCGTCGACGGGTGGTCCGTGCTCGGCAGGCGCGCGGCGACACGCGCGGTGTACGGCGCGTGGGCCTGCCAGCCCGCAGGCCAGCCGGCCGCGAGGGAGAAATCCGAGTCCGCGGAGTACCAGTAGAGCCTGCGCGGATGGGAATGAGTGGAAAGGAAAGGGATGGCGTGGGATGGGAAGGATAGATGGTGCGCACCCTGCGTTAATACTGCCCCTCCACCAATTAGGCAACCCGCCCAGACTGTGACGTCTGCGCAATGACCACGGGTCAGAGATAGTTGCAAGGTACAAAGCGGTGTGCGTACCATTGCACCACCAGTACTGCGAAATACGGTTAGCGTGTGGATCCTCGTCGAAGAACGTTCTCTATCTACCTGATTAGCATCGCCCCAAAAGGTCTACAAAAGCTGTCCAGTTAGTGGTGCAATCCATGCGCGCAATGCTCGAGGTTCCGCACCTCAAATGCGCCGGGAATGTCGAACTTGGTCAACTACCAGCAGATGAGCACACGCAAGCTGCAAGTCAAAGTGGGATGCTCACGTTTGTCGGGATGCCCCACGAGGGGGTGTAGGTGCCGCCGGTCTCAGCGGTGCTCGGCCCGCCGCGCTCAAGTAGCAGCACCTTCTTGCCAGCCTCCGAGAGACGGTCGGCGGCGATGATCCCGCCGGGGCCGCCACCGACGATGATGTAGTCGTACGCGGCGTGCACTGAGCTGATGTGAGTATATGCGAAAGAGCATGCTGCTGCGGATAACACACCACTGAGCCCATAGCTGAAAAGCGGCAGCGCACCAAGGACCGCTCGCAATAGATACATGATTCACGCAATCAAGGCGAAGGCAGGGCAAGCTTAAGAGGGTATCAGCCTAAAGGCCAACAACGGACACTGCGTATATCCACCTTATATACCTTCCCGTACATTGCGCGATGGGCGATGAGTGCGGGTGCACGGAGTGGGTGAATATGTGTTTCACAGTCTCCATAAGATCAACGCCTCAGCAGTGAATGGGCTTCGGCGATTAAGATGCAAGCCGGCCGTGGGCGCGTCTAACCCGCTGGTAGATGATGACAGATGCACTCCGAGGAAGGCCGATGGCGAGATTCCTACGCCGGATGCTTGACCGCTAGCGGGGAAGGGGGCCGGGAGGACATCGATAAGTACGCACAACGCTTGCCATCGTGAGTAGAGACGGGGCAAAAGCCAGCAAAAGCTCGAGCCGTCGCTCTTCAAACAACGCCTAGCCCGTACTCGGGCCTCAGGCACACCTCAGGCATACCGTAAGTTGCCCGTGGACATCAAGAAATGACGCCAGTGCTGATGCGGCACAGATGTCCTCGCCGGTACACTCGCACGAGTATAAGCCTACACTGCAAGTCTGAGATACACGACCGGCAGACAGGGTAGATGTAGGAGGCACTATTCGGATTCCAGATTATATCGTCTCTGAAGTGTATCGGAATTGTCAAAGACGGACCCCAACTTGAAGGAAAACATACATACACTGACAGAGAAAGATGTCCGTATGATGATTATTAGATCGTGCCAGCGAGACCAAAGTGCTAGAGACCTCCAGTTACGGCTGGGGGCCTTGATTTCTAGTTCAATTTTACAGTTGTTCGGTGCATTCACAACAAGGAGAGGACCGGGGAGGAGCCCGATGAGCTTGGCAGAGGGCGATGAATCTAAGTAGTAGATGGCGGGAAACGTCACGTCCACGTGCGTGAGTGACGGTGACAGACCCCCCAAAATTCGTACTGCACGATCTCTTGCTTAGTGCTCTAGTGCACAAGGACGCAGCCTCAAAACATAGCGCTCAGAAGCACCCTCTGGTTTTTCCCTTTTTCTGGCCGGTTGTTTCTACGGTGAGGTTGGGAGAGACATTTATCTCTTCAAGTTGGTGAGCTCCAGTTGGTGACTCGGATACATGTATACAGTGATAGGACTCGATCTGCCTCTGCTTCCCCCCGAAATTTTCTGAGATGGGGTTCTCATGGGTTCTCATGATGCATGAGAAGCACCGCACGATCTGAAAGCAGCATACCAAAATTGGGTTCGTGGTCCCATTGTTTTCGGTATTCATAGCCAAAGCGTTGCAAGCGCAGAAATTCGCAATCACCTCAATACTATGGGACGCGCTGACCCTCTCCCTGTCTGGTTTTAAAAAAACCTTACGACACTTAACTCATTGGTAAATCGATATCAGGTTCAGCCCGAGCGTCAATCCGAGACTGACCGTGCTCTGAATATTTAATCGTTTTCAGTTTATGGACCCGTGGTCGTCCCCACATTTACGAATCCGGTCCTTGGCCATTACCGCATGCAACCCTCCAAGCGTATCTGATGGCATTTCCGCCCTTGGGCCAGATTCGGGACACTAAAAATAAGTCGGCCACAAGAGGCCACTTTCCAGATCCCATTGTTCGTGTTTTTTCTCGGAAGAACATCTTGCCACCAGTATAAAGGTCTGCGTTCGCCTGCTGGTCTGGTTGGCTTTTCCATCATCACCTTTCTCACCAACCAATGTCTACCACTACCCTCTATGCCGCCCAGTCTGAAGACGACCTCTCCTGTTCCCCCGTCACATTCCACTTCGACGCGTCGGATCTGGAGCTCAGCAACCCCCACTCCCCTGCCAGCTCAGTGAAAGGGCTCTTCATTCGATCTCGCCCCAACTCGATGGCAATATCTGAAAACGAGTCTCCCTTCGAGCAATTCGGCATGACTTCTAACATCCAAGTGCCCATTATGCACCCCCCTCCCGTTGCCATCATCTCCAACGCGACAAAGCAAACCCCAAGTGTCCGCACGCATGCAACGTCTGCCACGACCACCACCGTTCACCCCGTGCGTCGCGATACGGTAGAGTCGGGGGCACAAGCCGCAGACACCGATGCCACCGTCGCCGACACGCGCCGCCGCACATGGCCTGCGATGCTCCACCTCCGCAGACGCGTCTCGGGCATTTTCAACCGCAAGCAGTCCGCGGCCAGGCTTCCGCCCAATCCTCCGCCAACGCCCGCCGACGCCGCACACCCCCCGCCGAGGACACCACCCCTCCCTGGTCACGGCGCACCTTCTCGCTCTCCATGCGCTCACGCGCCAGCAGCATCCGCAGCCACCAGGCCTCCGCATCCAACGCGGAGCCTGTCGAGAACGTCCTTGCGCGCCGCCGGCGCGTCCGGCGCTCGCGCTCGTTCGCCGGCTTTACGACGATGGCGCAACACGTGCTCGCGTCCATAGAGGAGCCAGACCACGACGAGACGGCGGAGCTGGACGAGGTCAGCGTGGAGGCGTACAACACCGTGCGTGGCATCGGGAAATTCTGGGTTTATGAGGAGGACGAGTCGGGTGCCGTGTGCATTTTGGAGCGCGGCGTCGAGCGGCGGTAGGATATTGCGTGGATATTGCGGTTCATTTATCTTTCTTTCGTTCATGCTTTCTCATCCTTATGCCTATGCTGGACTTCTATGCCCTCCTTATGCCCCCATCATATTATTCGATTTCTCTTTCAGTCATCTCCTTGTACTCCTATTAAACGATATCTCCCCGTGTTGTAAAGTCTAGATTATAAACCGGTAGCCTGTGCTCTCGTCGCTTTTGTCGCATCATGGAACGATGAGCGTTTTGTTAATATCGACCTGGCGGGCTTCACAGCAATAATCATATCGTACTCTCAGAAAATGATACAGAGTCGAATGTCTGTCTGCATGACAGGAAATGAAAATAGTCCTCAATATTAATCTGCCCGTCCGTTGGCTGTGATATAATGAGTTCCTGTCGTCCCCATTTCTTCAGAGTTCTGCGGCGATAGCATACCACAAATATATACTTAGGTCCGCACACAAAAATATGAGAGTCGTATGTTCTGGGTGCTTACGGCATTATCGATAGAGTATCTATTTCTACGCGTCCGACAATACTCGACCTTCCGCGTATGTGGCCCAAGCTGTTGAAGTGTCAACGTTATCGCGGACATCCATCATTAAAATATCAGGAACCCGTCAATCGTGGCGCTATCAAACATGGCAGGAAAAACGGAGCGCCATATAGATGAAGAATCCCTGTTATCGATATGAACTATGTGGGCGTTACTATGATAGAAACGAGCCCATTACATAAAAGGCTTGCTCCGAGCGCCTACCTCTGTTCAGTAAATGAGGTTTCGAGCGCCCACCACTCTCTAGGAAATGAGATTATCTGCCAGACGTCTGAGGCTTGTTCGTCTGAGGCTTGTTCGTCGACGGCTTATTCGACTTGATCTTGGGCGTGCCATCCGAAAGCATCTGAATGTGGCCCCGACGCTTATGGCTAGAAAAGTCGTGAATCAAGTCGCTGTGTCGGCTATAGCGGAATGCGTACACCTTAGGCGCCTGGCTCTTATCAGTCGCCCGTCCGTGGATCAGATCCCTACGTAAAGATTCAACCCCAAGCGTCAAACAGACAGGCGAATACACTACTTGTAGAACTCGATAACGAGTTGGAAAGTAGGCATTGCGAAAATCAAAAGGTTTGGAGAGTGGTTGATATGAAGTCAGAATGAGTTACGCTTTATACCGCAGTCGGTGGTTGGCCCGACGATCTTGGCAGCCACTTGTACCGTGCTGTGGGGGCTATTATTATTACTGCTGTCGGTGCTGTTGGGGTGCGCTGTAGCTACCAGAGTCGTCCGGCGAACCACCTATAGACTGAGGCATCTCCGCCTAGCTTGCTGTGGCCCGCTTCTGAATTCTGCATGCAGACACCAGCGCAAGATGCTGGGAAGCTCGGTTTTCGTTCATTGATACTTATCAGAAGCTCTCCCAAGTCTCATCAGAATCATGACGGCACCAATGGTTGAGGCTATGGTGTAGGCCCCCGAATTTCTTTCTGGAATCTGGCGCCACAGACCACGAATTGTATGCACGGCCTCAACGTGACACTGCTTGAAGAAGAAAATGTGGAAGCCTAGTTCGAGCCAGTTCAAGGTCAAGTCTAATATGCTGGCGGAGGCAGGCCCTGGCCGTCAAGGCTAGTGAAAAACGGGCGAAAGCTGTGGACATCACCATCCGGCTAACTCCGACATGATCTTGATCCGGCGATCAAACTCCACTTAGCCACCACAGCTATTGGGGATTGGGTACGAAAGACCTAAGAATCTCCGCGCATTTAATGGATCTCTATCCGATGTCCTTTACAGCATTCTAAATGACTTAAGGATACTTCCGCCGGCATGCCGTCTTTCCAAATTAGCGCTAGAAACCTTTAAAGTCCAACATTCAAGTTGCCTATGGCATTCCTTACCTTCAGATCCAGGACTTGAAAATGGGATCTCAGACATCGGAGGGCTCTGTGGACAACCTGAAAACCCAAGGCTCCCTGCTTCCCATTACTTCCAACACTAGAGGCCGCTATGAAAGCAGCACTCTGTCAGTATTCAGTTTGTCCTGGTTAATTCAATTCCAATCTTTCTCAGTGTGGATCCATTTCATATGGACATCTCTTCTCAAATGTTCATGACTGCCAAGGAACCCGAGTGTGTGTTGTATCTCCTTTCATGACTGATCATTGAGATTATATCCGAGGCCCTCTTACCTTCCTCACCTTTGGTCTGTGCATGTCCACCCTGAAGGAAAATTATACTTTTCACGGTCAGGACCTCTGCGAGTTGTAACCGAGGATTATATGTACCAGTCAAGCACCTCGGAGAGTGTTTGCTACTGGATCGAGTGCATTGAAGACATCCTCTCAAAGAAAAAAGTTACAATTTCTAGAGATATCGAGCTCTTCATCAAAATCAAGGAAAATGACTGTGCTTACTATTTCGTTGACCATTCAACTCGTATACAATTCTGGCTGGAGGATCACAACACAGTGGATCTAGGACTTCCACCGGTCATCTCAGCATCACAGCTAAGTCAGTACCACAATCGAGATCTTGGATAATGCTTCAACTTTGTTATTCCAGAAATTCTCCTTGGGCAATTATACTGGAGTCATGTTGAGCACTTCCCAATGCACTTGGAGGGCCTTTCCATGCAGACTCTTGATCATATTATCTCTGTATTCTCCCATGGCCTATGTGGCAAGCACATCACCACCAATGGACTGCAGCAGACACTGACTGCCCCTGCAGATCAAATGACATCTCGTGTTTCCACCTTCCCTTACACGGCACAGGATTGCAAAACTTTCATGGATATTCTGCAGGAGTCCCGAGGTCAGCTGCTGGATGATCTCCTGTTCAATCAAATCT
Organism: Mycena sp. CBHHK59/15; assembly: GCA_029204085.1. Taxonomy (NCBI): domain Eukaryota; kingdom Fungi; phylum Basidiomycota; class Agaricomycetes; order Agaricales; family Mycenaceae; genus Mycena; species Mycena sp. CBHHK59/15. The sequence goes on along the minus strand of JARGXW010000148.1, from coordinate 48,088 downwards.
CTGACACACAGTCATCCATAGGCAATTTGGCTGATGGCCATACCACTTGGATTATTGGTATCCCAAATTCCTCAACTCGGATCTGACATGCTAATCATTGCACACAGCACGATTGTGGAGCCTTGTTGGTCAGCTTATTCAAGCTATTTATTTTACCACCTCCCTTCAACACTCTTCCCAGATAACAACAAATATTTGACCCATTATGGTCAAGAAAATGCACGGCTTTCGAGAGATCAGGCCATCCTTTATGACCCTGAACAAAAACACCTCTGGATCTCTGTCATATTGTCCTGCCTCTCATTTAAAATCTCGGAAATGTACCAGGAACGTCTGGATGATGTCTTTGTGGATCACATAGTATACACCAATCAGTGGGAAAAGCTGATGAGTGATTGTCTGCAACAATGGAGGGGATCAACATACGGGGTGAGTATTTCTGATTCCACCACAAGTAACTCATTTTAATCAGATATTCCAGGCACTCTCAGGACTCATGTGCGCATTGATGTTTGAACAATCATTTTTCTTCACTGAACAATTGTCCAGTTTGCACTTGCCTTTCCTGGTGTTGGGTTCTCCGCTTCCGGTCGTCTCAACAGTCTCAATCTCCCTATTCGGCTCCAGCCTCATGTCATCCATCTTTTTGACTCAATGCTACGAACCTATGCAAAGGAACACTGCTACACAGGCGGTGAGTGCCATACCGGAATATTCCGTATGGACCCTGACATGCTTTTAGATGAACTACCTGGAGACCATCCAATCTCCCACTTTCAAATTCCAATTTGTTGCATTGGTTTTTTCTCTCCCAAAAATGCTCCAACTGTGGGGCTTCCTTGTTCTGCTTGCGAACTGCATTCTCCTCGCCGCACAGTACCTGGGTTTCCGCGTTGCAATCGGACTGTCCGGTTTGGCGATTGTCATCTTGCTGACCCTCTATTGTACCACATCAGAGATCTTTCTCTCGTCGTGCGCTAGACTTGCTGCTTCATTCCGCCGCCAGAGGGACCAGTTTGATGCTTCACCAGTATGAACGAAGGCGTAACAAGGGCATGAGTTTGATCTATACAGAGTTGGTACTGCTGACAAGAAGTGATGTGGATTTGATAGTCGTCATTGTTCGCTCTTGTAAAAAAAAGAGATCCCGAAAAACAAAATTGATCAGATCAGAGAACAGGCGAAGAAAGCAATACGAAAGCAATACGATAGCGATAAGAAATCCATTCGAAAAACAAAATTGACCAGTTCAGAAATCAGGCGAAGAAAGCAATATGAAAGCAATATGAAAGCAATATGAAAGCAATACAAGAACGATAAGAAGAAACCCATCAAAGACGAAGCAGCGGCGGGTTACTTGAGAGAGGACAACTGAAGCACGCAGATGAACCTAGGGATAAGCAACAGAAGTCATATTGCACGTACTATGCAGTCCGAGAGACTAAAGCGATAACTTAGCCCGCATATTCTGGAAAAGGAAATTAGTCCTGGATCTGGAACAAATCGATATAGTGCGTACTAGCGGAGCACGACTGGAAATCTATAGTCGAATGCAATTTTCAGCATGAAACGCAAACAACTGGGGGATATCATACAAACCTGGGGATTCCATTCATCTCCCTGATGTTTGGCTCGCCGCAATGCCCGTAGTGTAGTCCGCGACTTGAGGTTGCAAACACGCATAAGGTGTGCCAGAGTCGGTTTCGGATTTTCCGCTAGGGAAGATAAAGACACTAGAGGGAAGAAAGAACAAGGCACACACTCAAGACATCGACGAACGTCCTGGTCAATGATTCACCGTCGGCCTCCCATACGAGCTGCGAGTCTTTGCACGCCGAGATACACAACTATCGAGAAATATAGCATCAGTGAATTGAGGTTGAGCGCGTGAAACATACCACAGGTGTGCATATAGGCGCAGGCGTCCAAGGTCTACAGCAATACCCAGAACAAAACTTGATGTTTTCCTTTAAGTTCTGCTTTATTGAACTGGCAGAGAGTTTTGAACTGGAGCGCAGCGGGGCTGCACTATCCAACGTGGGCTCGGCCTTGTCTGTGAGCGTGTGCAACGTCTCTCGAGCCCGGCGGACGGTACGGCGCACTGCCATATAACTCAGCTCCAATCGCAAAGGCGCACCCGACAACATACCTAGGCTATGCCATGATCCCACACGATTACACTTGTCGTGTTCCAGGTCTTAATACATGTCATGAATAGGCATTGGACGGTGGCATGGAATATTATACCGAACAACGTAGCGGAATGGCATGTGTCCAGAACTGCGACTAATTGACTTCCAGCGAGCAAGGGCACGACCAGCTTTTCCTTCAGGACCTTTGGTGGGTTTGAAATTCAGTGTCCCGTGACGTAGTAGTCTGAGCAGGCAACTTACGTCGTCCAGTATAACTCGGGAATAATCTCCGTTCTTGAAATCACTCGCATCGGATGGGATGATGACTCGAAAACAGTTTGAAACGGGCTGCCAGACATTAGACAAATCGACATACATTCATCCAATCCATCTTTCTCGGTTCCGTCCAGATTTTTCTTCTGAGATGAGTGGCCAGCATCTGCGCAAGAGCCACATCAATAGCTGTATGGCACATGTCCACGTGCACACCAACAGCCAAAGAAGAATTTGTCCCCAGGCTTCTGGCCGGCCAGAAACCGGCTGAGTTCCCTCATCTGCGAACAATTAGAACGAAGGGGGTGGCTTTGGAGAACCACGCACGATATTGGCGTACGTAGGTTGGAGACTTGGTCCCATATCGGGATCATCCATCAACACGACAGGATCCTCATACCCGAAATCAGCTACGCAAGGAAACAATGGGTGAGTTGAATCACAGGTCAGGAAGATCTCACAAAGCAGCTTTTTCAGCGAATTAACATCATCATGGGGGCCCAGGAGGGTTTCGGTCGAAATATCCGTTTGGGATGTATTCGACCTTTGTATGCGGGTCGTGCCAGAGCGGATACCGATGAGCAGTGCTCTCCGACGTGGGAGAAGATGAGGTCCAGATCCTATACGCGCCAGATTGAGTCCAGCCTTGGGAGGAGGTATTAATTGGATGATGACGAAGTAGGAGGGCCGAAAGAACCTGGGCAATAAGGGCTCCGGTCACGAGCCCACACATACAGCCCCGCTACAAGAGTCGATTGGCCAAAGGTCGAGCGGGTTTAAAAGTCCGTGCCACCGGGCAGCGCTGTGCATAGCTATGTGCTGCGCATTGTTTTGGCTTGGACGCTTGTGGAGGCCCGCCGCTGCAATTGACGCTGGCTTCAATTACGTCCTAACGGAGTTGTCGGGTACGAAAATGGATTGAATTGGCCAAGATAACAGCTCTGAAAAGCAGTGTTGCTCGGCAAAATGAATTTGAGGTGAAACATACAGCTTTGACCTTCGATATACGGATAAGTTGATCCATTTGATCGCGACGCGGGACGTGTGATTTCCAAACTCTGGAGTCCAGAATCAACAGGGGGGAGAAAGAGTATTGCAGTAATACTCGGAGGTCTCTCTCTCACTACAGTTCCCACTAGCTCAGATGAATTGGAAGGCCGCTGCTGCACAAGAACATCGAAGGCGGAGAAAGAAACACGTCGCGTCACATCACGTGTAGAAGTCACACGTCACGAGGCTATCAGATCATACGTCTCTGTGGAGCACCCGATCCTAAGCGCTTCCATTCCTCAGCATGAAAGGACGTTAGTCGGTTCTACAGCAAGGTGGCGTAACATAGCCACTCCACACACCTTGTAGGCTGTCCTTGACCGAAACAGAAAGGTATACTTCTCCGTCTACATAAGTATATAGTGCCCTTCCATACGAGCAGGCAACAGAATCGAATAGTCTACGCGCCCAGTTTATAAAAAGCGACAGTGACGTCCGTGTGATCAAGTCCAATTACATCAATACGAGAAAAACCCAGCGACGAGACTGAAATTCGCGCGCCGCCCAAAGGGTCCTCTTGATGCGGCGGCGCTGTTTACTGCGGGACGTGTGGGAGAAGAACCGGCGGTAGACAATAACAGCGTTAGATACGAAATGGGAAGGTCGTTCTCGGCACATCGGAAATCGAAATCTGAAGCTTGCATGAGTCACGAGGATACGCTACAAGATAAAACAGACCATTCACTCGTTATAAGCGACTGCCCAGCACTCTGGGCAAGAGATCCAGGCGTTAGAGACACGACACAGTCCATGCACAGCGCGAAATCGTTTCTGTTTGCGTCCGTGCAGAGGCATTTATAATCGGTGTGCCGCATTTCTAATATAAAGCCAGCGTACATTCAGAGGGCACCAAGGAGGGAGGAAATTAAGCGAATGGCCTGGGTGTCTAGTGCCGGCTGGCACGCCGATAGGCACCTTGGGTCTATTAGGCTCGCGTTTAAGCTGCGTGGGGCGATGGGCGATCCGGGAAATTGGGTTGAGCTTGGAGATACGAGGGGAGGGGCAGCACGAAAAGTACTTGGAGAGACCGACGGCAGAAATACATGTGCCACGGCCGCGAGGGAATAAATCACCATGTTGGCAATGCCAGTAGCCCGAAAATGTGGCATCGGCACCTACTGTCGAAGCTCTAGTTGACCTCCCTCGGAAAGTAGTCCAAGGACGACGGGGAGAAAGAGAAGCTGATATCGGGAGGAGGAATCGATGATGTAAGGAATGGGAAAGTACGCCCGTCTGCTGCGGAGAACCCGAGTACAAGGCTTGGCCTCTTACGTTTCTGATGAATTGACTGTCGGACACCAGAGCGAGTGCCATGTGAAGGGTACATACGTGCTGTAAGATGCGTGGAGCTGTGAGGTCGTCGAGGCGAGGCAGACTATCGCGGAAAACCGTCAACTCCCGGCACGTCCAGAGGTTATGGCGAGAAGCATGCGAGAAGACGAAGACGAGAGGAATCTCGCTGAAATGCGTAAGGCCAGGCTGGCCAGTAGAACTGCGGAACAGGCTGCTGATCCTCAGATCCAGTGGGAAAAAAAGAACAGAAGGAGCGGGATCAAACTTCTTCTCCTTTGATCGCAAGCAATCGCATGGTAGATTGAGACATCTCGACATCGTGGTCGCACGAACGGATTTAAAGCATTGGACAGCCACAGGTATCTATTCCACACGTGGCGTCCGTCTACGCATGCGGCAGAAGGAGAGCCATAGCTACATCACGCTCATTGATGAAAAGCTGGCGCAGCGCGACCCATACGGTCACCCTGATATGGGGATATCCGCGCCAGGGGACCTTGTAGTAGTATCCGAAAATCGCCAGTAGAAAGGCTAACAGCAGCAAGGGCAGTCGAAAGGAAATATATCGGCTCTTGTAATTTTGGCGCACGAAGAGCCAGGGTGCGGTGTCCGCGTCGCACCCAGGGGATCTGCCCAGACCCCAGAAAAAAGTTGGCGATACATTGGAGGCGTGTGTGCGCGGCTTCCCAGCCACTTTATACGGAAACCCCGCGAGATAGAGACTCTTTCTCTTCCCACCCGCCGACTTCCCGATTTGGCACTGCTGCACAGCCACTGGCGGATGAGAAAACGGAGAAAGCACGCTTGCGAAGGACGGAGGGATCAGGAGCGAAGGACAGTGCACAGAGACGAGCGTATGGGGTGGAGGACGGGATTGCGAGGGTGAAGGGGCGACGGGAAGGCGTGCGACGAGCAGGCGATGGAGGGGAGTGTTTCGAGGCGCCGGGAAATGGAAGGGTGGTATGGAGAGGGTGCGAGGGCTCTGCTATCGAGGCGCCGGGAAACCCAGGCCTTGCGCGCGCCGGAGTGTCACACGCCCAGTCTCAGTGAGCCCCGATTCCGCGATGAAGGGCATGAAAACGGTAGACTATTGATCCCAGTCGCACTCTGCCTGTGCCGCGGGTAGAAGCCGAGGCAATCCTGCGAATATGAGGAGGACGTAAGCAGCAGAACGATGCATAGTCGCGACCGCAATCACATACCTGCCTAAGCGCAAGGGCGACTACGCCCGAATGGACGGTGGTGCTGCGCCGAGGAACGACGAGAAGGGCGGGGCAGCATCTCCCCGGTCTACTTCCGCTCCCATGCCGCACTAGGCGCAGCCGGTGTGCTCGTAGTCCGCTCGAGCGTTCCACGGGCCGACGGGAAAAGAGAGGACATGGTGAGCAGACGCAGCGCTCGCCAAGACGACCGCAGAGGTACGACGCCCTCGGCGGCTCTTCGTTCGTCGCAGCACCCAGCATTCAGTAGCCGTATCCTCCGTCAATCCGTCGTCCTGGGACACCTCCGCTCTGAGTGCGCATCCTGAGGCCGTGCGGTCGCGGCTCGCGGAGGGGGTAGCACGCGTCTACTGATGATACGCACCGTCCACAGGATGTGACGGAGAGGCGGGCGTCGGGTCTAGTGGCGGCGTGTAATGCGAGGGAATGCGGGTTTTCGAGCGCGGTGGATCGCACCACGATGGTCAAGAAGGCGAGGAACGGGGCAGCGTTGGGGAGCGGGGGACGCGCAGATTGCATGGGCGTCAACCTTGCGGTGCGCGGGCGACGATGAAGGAAATGCGATGGGTGCGCCGTTTCGGGGGACGGAGCGCCGATACACCCACAGACTGCAGTGGGGGATGAGGCCTGAGGAGTAACTTGTGGACCACATCCTTATGTACGCGGCTGGCTGGACGCAGCAGCGACTTGAGTCGACGGCGGCGCGTACACGTCTGCGTGCGTGCGATGGCAAAGAAGGTACGGAGGCTGCTGAGAGTATGACTTAGCACAGGGGGATGGCGGTATCGAGTTGCAAAGTGGCAGGTTGCTAGTTTCGAGCAAGGATCCTTGCATTTTCAGCTGGGGTTAGACCTGCGGGAGTGAGGTTAGCGTAGCTTGGGGAGCGAGAGGTTTATTAGATTTACTAACGAACAACGGCCACGCAGAGGTACTGTCCCTGCCAGCGGCAGGATAAGAAGGCTAGAAGAACGCTATCTGAAAAGAGAAGGAAATGAGCAGACCGGTTGGAGTCATACAAGAGGCTCACCTATACGCATGCACCATCGACTTTGACTTCCAGGCGGCACCATGATGGCGGAGCTGAAGCGCAGAGGACTGTCCATTCGGCCGACATGATCGTCGTGCGCAGGCAGATATTGGCCGGGGCAGAAAGCCTAAGGTTCCAGTCTGCTGCGAAGACTGTATTAGTGTCGCACAAAATACACAGCGGGTTCCTTTGACCCAGTTTCAGAGTTTCGGGTCTCGAACACTATAGACTATAGTCGACCAAGAATCGAAGAAAGCATTGTCACATGATCCGGCGGTTACGAGTACTTATGTTTACGTAATACTCGTTCATATCCGCCAGGCTCGCGGACTTCGCCGTTTCCGGATGTTTGTCAACTTTCTGTTCACGCTCGCTGTCCTTTCTGTTCCGGACTCTCTCAGCTCCAAGTGCCACTCAACTTCTGATTGTTGATTGTGGCGTGACCTTCTTGCTCCGCCCGCTCTCCAAACGCGTGCTCGCGAATAACGGTGTTAACGAATGCATGATATTGGTGTTCCTCTTACGGAGCGTCTCCTGGGGGTTTAGAGTTGTCCCCGAGTCTAGGCCAGGCCTGATTCTTCGTCACGATGACGCTCGGCGGCCTCATCCATGCCTCACACTCTCCTCGCGCTCTAAACTCAGCACCAAATATTACTATGAGAAATGTAATCTTCCGTCTTTCCTACTGCTGCCGTGATTTATGCGAACTGGCTTCATACCTGTGAGCCAGCAGACGTGAGCAAGACAGACGAGAACAATCCACTCTCAACGCTGACAGCCTGCGATTTGTATCACTTAGCCGTTGGCACATCTAGGCACCGGATCGTTCCCGCCTATGGACACTTCATTAATTATGACTATGGTTCGTACACGACACAGGGCTCCATGGAATGTATATAACACCCACACTCCGCCGGGCACTGCAGTAGTGCATCCCGCAGACCACTCACTCAGTCAAATCAAGGCCAAACCATGTTCGCCCACCTTACCTGTACCCTCGCACTTCTCGCGCTCCTCGGCGCGGCCACCGCATCCCCCTCGATTCCGAGACCGATCTCGCACAGCGGCAGACTACTAATCCCTGCCACAACACCGGGATCTGCTCCGGCCCACGGGAACTGTCTCGTGCACAAGAAACCTGAATCCCAAGACACCGTGGTGCATCTGCAACTGCGCTGCATCGTCGAGTTGCTTTCCGTTGATCCTGGACGGCGTACGTCTCTAAAATGTTCCCCGTCTTCGTTTTTTTGCCTAATTGCGTATGTTTGCAGTGGTGTTTCAGCTCGGGAGGGTGAGTTGAGCCTGGCGCAGCACACAACTGAACAGCAGTCGGCGAGTGCGAAAGTTGTGGTGATGGGGCTCGGAGGACGTCAACATGAGAATGTAGAATGTAATAAAATAGAGGTCATACCAGAGTTGCTATTCATATATCACCATTCTGAACTCACCTGGCAGCCCGTTGAGAATGCCGCAACGCAAAGCCTCTTCTTATAATTACTCAACAATTCAGTTGCTGTCTTCAGTTTGACATCAACAATCAATTCCGAACATACATAGATTCTGGTACACCACCCTTTTCATGGGCATCACGCCCACACCCAATACGACGGCAATCATGTTGACCATGACGACACCCAAGATGACCCAAAAGTTCATCCTTGCGCAGTTCTTGCGAGGCGGGCACAACACCAGAGTCTAAGCCATTTGAAACCAGTGGGAATAAAAATCACAGGCTGATGGGATATTTTTCATCTATATTTGTTGTCCACCGAGGATGAAAAATATCAGTAGTATGATTGGGATCCAGATAGGGCATGCCTAGTAGGGACAGTGAATTTCTGGACAACGGAGGTCGAAGATGCCCATTGCAAGTCTGAGAACACATCTTAGGCACTTTTCGATTTTTTAAAATTTCTGATGGTGCATGCTTGAATTTGGCAGAGAGTAGAGAGAGCATCACACTCCAGGGCAATACATGCTTTCCACTGGCTTCCTGTCAGATATTTAATTGGATAGAAGTGATCATGTTGAATTTAAGCATGTGGAATCCCTTTGTCCACCCAGCCCTCTTCATGACATTTTCCGCCTCTTTCATCTTTTCAACCATCTCAAGATGTCACGCCCCCATGTCTGTCACATCTAGCCTTGTTGTTTGTTGATCGTCTCTGTAATTAGTAAGGCTTTCTTCAGGCTCTTGTTCATCAACAGCTGCATTGTACCTGGAGAACATGGGCATCAGCTGCCTTTTATTTTTGTCTTGTGCATAATAGTCATTGTGGGCATCATTACACGCATAACAGATGTTGAAGTTCTTCATCATTTTTGTTGCTTTCTGATCAAATTGACAGCCAGTGAAAGCACCATCCCAGCTATCGAGCTGTCCTTTTAAGCATTGACCCGATCTCCACATCTCAAACAGTGTCAGCATTGTGCAGCAGTAAAATTCATGGTCCCCTTGATCCACACGAGGCAACTGTCCACCACCAAAATTGGGGACAGTATTGTCAAGGTGTTTTTTGTCACATTTGATGTAATGTGTATGGTATAGAGGATGGTCAGGCTTACACATGTAAGTTGTAGTGGATGTCTCCGATTTTTTTTTTTGTTCTTCCCTTGATCAGAGTCCTGGCCATTGTCACTTATACTTTCTCAGATAAATCTTCATGCTGCATCAATCCAACTTTGGATTCAGGTTTATTTTCATAAACAGTAGAAGCAGGTTCGACTATCTGCATGCCTGGTTTGTCTGTAGTCGAATTCAAGAAGGCTGCTAATTGGGTGGGGGTTCGTTTCTTCTGCTCATACATTTGAAAAAATATATACAGAGAGAAATCCTCCAATACCAAAGGATGGTGAGCATAGTCGTCTATGTTACAACTGCCGACATAACCTTCAGGAGCTTTGGTCACTACAATGTGATCCGATTGGTCTTGAATGTCAGGCATGGATACCTCAGAACCATTTGGTAAGTTGTCAACCAAGTTTTCTTCGGAAGGCCAGCTCTGCTGCACCTCACTCACGTAACTTCGCCACCAAAAAACCTTAAATTTGAAGTTAGTATAGAGATCTGGGGGGCCCAACAAGAACATCGATGCCATGGGGCTTCCAATCTGGAGCCTAGAAGTTAAGGCATTAACCATTTTCATTATTAATTGATGTGCATTTATTTGCCTTGTCTTTCCTGTCCTACCCAATGAAACTGTATTCTTATCAAAGATATCACACACAGATTGAAAGATATAATAGGTTTTTAGGCTGGCTTTAGTGACATAATCAGAAATATAAGCCACAACAGCTTTTATAGATGTCCCAGACAAGAGACTAGTGATGTCTGTATTGCATCGGAGGCTGTATGTCAATGCAGGTGTAACATTGTTTATCATAGGCTCAAGCTTTTTGACATTGATAGAGCCATCTAGCAGGTCAACTTCCATGTTTGCAAACACATTGCGTGGGAATTGAGCTGAGCAGCTACCATCTTTGCAAGTGCAACCTTTTACCTCATATTTTATTTTGGCTCCTGGACAGATCGGTTTTGATAGATCTGCTAGCACAGGTGTTTGTCAAGTATGCACATTAGATCTCAATATTAAATCATCCACCATGTGTAGATACTGAGTTCTCCAGGTCTTGTAGAGCAAGCAAGATGAACATCCATTTACACTGCAATTTTCACACAGCACCAGCAGTGGTTTAAGAAGAACTTGTGTAGGGCCAGCGTAGTCAAAGGGTAAAGGTTTTGGGACCTCATCTTGAATAATGTCATGTATGCCTTTACAGGCAGTATATACATACGGAACCTTTGACCTCACTTCAGACAGCGTACCAGTCAAAAATTCTCCCACATGGGCTATTTCAAGATAATTGACCAAAGCCTTTTGAAAAACATTATCTTGTCTGGTGATTCTATCACATATTTCCTGGGGAGATAATGCATTGAACGACTACATCCTATTCAATCCTGCTATAACTGTTGGAAAGGGTGAAAATAAGCATAGTTATGTGATTCGTGGTGTGGTATATGATGGTGCTAACCATTTTACTTGTTGGTTGGTCAAGCCAAATGGTGCTATTTGCTATCATGATGGAATTATAACTGGTTCAAGTTGTGTGGAAGATGGCATGCTTCACAACCTCCCACCCAACTTCTTGAACACTTGTAATGTGCATGGTGTGGTGCGGCATGCAGTTGGTGTAATATATGTACGTGTCTGATCCAGCAACTTATCTGCCTGTATTGTGGATGGTGGCAACACCTTTGAATTATTGATTATGTATCTCGACTAGTCTACTCAGCTTCCATGGTGCAGCTTACTATGGATGGTGGCAACACTGTTGAAGTATGGATTGCATGTCTCTGTACTCAGCTTCTATCCCACAGCTTACTATGATACAAGACCATGTGAGTGACTAGACCTTATCTCAAGAGGCTCTGCAAGTATTGTTGCAGAGCACCTCTCGACAAATGTGACCCCATGCACAACCATGTGAGTGATTCAATACACTGCTCTTGACTCAAGACCCTCTGCAAGTGTCTCGGCACCGCTAAAGTTTCACTGTGTGAGTTGGGAGGGTTTGATTTGTTCCCTCACAGATCTACTAAGTTTGTTAATTAATGCGCTAATTATGGTTCCTTCAGATTAAAATAATTAAGTACGAGTTTCCTGCCGGGCCACACCACGGCCCCCACCCCCGAAGTATGGTCTGACTCGGAGTCTCGGACCGTACTCGAATCCGATAAAAGCTGAAGCTCAGTGGCTGTGTACTATCACATCACCCTCTACGCCACAAACTGAACTTGGACTCTAGAAGCTTGACGAATTCTCCTCGAACAATTTTATGCCTTCCCCGTGTTCTGTTTGAGCGATACTTGGTCTGAGTGGTTGTATTCCTTTTGACATGCTAATTTTCCTCTTTATTTTCCTTTATTATCTGTGACTGGGTACCGGGCCACCTTAGTACTTCTGACCTCAATCCCACACATACAGTGAGGTGGATATCGGGATATGGGCTTTGGAACTAAGTTATGCATCCTGTGAGTGAGCCGAGATATTTTTCGCGAATTTACGCGATGGTTTAATGGCCTACCGGATTTTTCTTTCGGCGCCATCCCAAAATGGCAAAAACCACCTAGTGGGCCACCCGGCCCAATTGTTTGTTCGCACTGGTAATATTCACCCCAGTGCATCTCAAATTGTTCAATGGATCCAACTACATTATCGTGTATGCTCAAACCATAAATCTGAGGTGTATGGGGACCATAAGATTTTGCCTTTCTCGGCATGTAGGACAGGTGAGATTGCAGTCTGGGCTAAATGGCTGGTGCTATAAAGCACAGAGCGTAACGATGCCCCAAATTAAGGTCCGAGTGACTCAATAGGAAGTATTAACACACACCTAATTGCAAAAGATGTCCCCAGCATACCTATAACCCCTCGAAAAAAATCCATCTATATCTGACAATGAAATCGGGTGGTTTGGGGTAGTGGCCCACCATGAACATGAAGTCGCATGATTAAAGGCCAAACCAATGCGGGAGGATGTCTAATGATCTGTATCGAATACAACTACCAAGTTCCAGGTCTATAGCAAAGGCCGGTGGATTGCTATAGAGGTGGCCCGATTGTGCCGCTCGGGATCAGGTCGAGATGTTCTTGATGAGTCCAGGGTACAAAGGAAAGGCATTGTCGCATGTTACATAAGCCCAAGTCATTCGCTCGAACCAGGGGATGAAAACGAGCCCCGAATCTTGGGAATCGGTGAAGAATTGGCGGAGAAATAAGGAAAAGACAAGCCGGAAGGCCGTTCGGAGATAAGAAATGGTGTTCACACGCCGTCATCTCGATGAAAAACCTCCCACAGCTTTTGATCGCCGTGTCACTCGGCCTCCAAATTGGACATACGGTGTCCTCATAGGTCGTATTCCATCCCATAGTCACCATATCTCAGGTTTCTACATCACAACACCGGGTATTCTGCAAGTGGCCCACTACCTAGTTCGGCCCGGTACCCAGTCGCTGATAATAGTTAACTTCTACCGCGGCGACTCGAAAATAATCGACCGTGAGATCGGCTACGGGGATGTAGAAAGGTCCAGGGACAATAGCGTACTTATTGTGTGTACACTGGAGTAATTCCTGGGAACCGGCGTTCCTCAGCGGGACCGTGCCGTGTAATACTACCTACCCAAAGTCGCAAATTACGCGAGCACAATTTTGAAAGCCAAAGACTAAATCCGACAAGCAAGGATACTTGATACAATATATGAGTACTGAGTATTGAGTGGTGGAAGGCCTGTTACGCTGGGAACTGGAATTGGATGAACTAGGTCCGAAGCTGTTGCCAAACGTCTGGTGACTTGGAATAAAGATACAACAAACAAAAATATATGTTGAATAAAAAAAGTCCTGGGGCGAACGAAGAAGAAAAAAGGAATAGAGTACAGGGGGAAAGAAGACAGGTAGTACAAGAAAAGAAGAAGTGGTATCCTAAATGTTGTAATTATTAATAGGCAGCTCGGCCTTCGGGCATTGATTGATAAGATCATTACTAATGAACAATTCAAGTAGATACACATAGATTATTCTAGATACAATTCCTGTAGTATATAAGCTCACTGGACAATCCTGCTAGAGCATCTGATTGCTCTAAAGCAGCCTTCCAACCAACAGTGCTATTGCAATCTTACCCTAACTCATCCGCTAATCTCGCCCTCCCCTCGTTTATCACAACACTAAAAGAACAGCGCGTCACACTTCTGTTGGACCTTTGACAACTGGTACTCTGCAACCCGTGAATCAGCTCCGTTACTCGTCCACTCACAATTCGAGGGAAACACTCACGGACAAACGGGCTATCCATTGCATAGATCGTCATCGTCGTCAGGCCACACTGCAAGTCGATAAGCAGCCTCGGCTCCTCGTCCAGTGCCACGTCGACATTCAGCGTGCTCCCCAGCGTCGTGCGGAAGTACCTCGCCTTCTCGACCTCGGCGATGAGCACCTGGCACGCCATGCGCAGCAGCGCGCCAACCACAGGCGCCGCGGCCATGAAGTCCGGCACGTTCGTGTCCCCGAGCGCCTCAATGATCGCCCGCGCGGCAGTGATGCAGGTCGGGCCGGCCCCTGCAGCTGTATGGTACAACTGAATGACCGCCGCAGCGAGCAAAGAGTGTACGACGGCGAGCGTGCGCGCCTCCTGCCCGCGGCTGTAATAGTCGGACAGCGGCGGCACACTCAGACGGAACTGCTGGATGCGCGCGTCGAGCCATGCACTTGCACTCATGTGCGCACTGAAGGCCTGCGGTTGCATAGCTGTCAAGGAGCTGATGAGACCGGGTCGAAGAGGTGATAAGAGCGGATGACGTACATGGATTCCATTTTCGAGCAAGCTGAGTCGCGCGCTGTAGTAGGACCGAGGCCTGGGCCTGCAGAGCGAAGATGGAGCTCGTGCCAGGCCCGCCGTCGTTGAGAAAGTTCTGGATAGTAGCGCTGCCAAGGAAGTCGGGTGGAAGTAACCCAAGCTCGTAATCCGCCATGTCGAGGGGCCACGGGGTATCGATCTCTAGGCCTGGAGACTCAAGCATACCGAGGCTGTTCGCCGGACGCACGGCGACGATGAGATTGGTCTGAAGACAAAACACCGCCCAGAATGCATTGATCCGTTCTCCTTCCTCCACCTCGTCGCGCGGCGGGTTGGGAAAAACCTCAATTAATCCAGGAACACTTAACAATGGTGGGGAGGAAGGGCGGGAGGAGTGGATCTTGTGCAGGTGGTATCCGAGGGAGAGTGTCACAGCGCCGTTCATGTGGAATTCGGCCTCTAAAACTGCTTGTTGCGCAAGAAGTACGTCGAAAGCAGGACATGAGCCTGTATAGTGTGAATCCTGTGACTCGGATGGGCGCTGTCCGATAATTCCGTAGAGATGTGCTGCTGCGCGCGTCGTATAAAAACTGCCTCGTACGAGATAAGCGGCTGGGAGCGAGAGAGATGGACACCCCAGAGATAAACGGCGCATAGAAGAGCAGGTGAAGGACGAGCTGCGTGTCCGAAGGGCAATCGGAGGAGAGTAGAGGATCGGAAACGACCGACATGCATGAAGAAGCCAAATTGCGAGGCATGCGGCAGGAATTGGTCGAATCTTGAGCAGCGTCAATTACTGCACCAGCTCTTCAGAGAAAATACTCACAGCATCTGTATCATGGTGATGGGAGGTTCCTGTGACTTTTCAACAGCCGGTCAGAAAAAAGTAAAAATTCCATTACCTGGACGCCTATCAGTGAATGGTCTGATTCGATGTCGGGCGATGATCGCCCTAAGATATGATTTGAATCATCCAGACGTGACAAGGAAAGTGGAGGATAAACCCGCACCTGAGATAATGCTCGAGGCCGGGCTAGAGGGGGAGCTGTTGTAGAAGTCGAGGACGGAACTATGAGAACCTGGATCCTCGGAGAGCGAATTGGGGTTGGTGAGAACTATGGACGGCAAAATCCTGTCCGGATTTTCCAATTCTTCGACGCGGGCCTGGAGACGATTAATAGTTCTTTGAAGTTCCTTGGTTCTCGAATGACCATCAGTAAATTCGCAATCATCGTCCTTGGGAACTCGGGTGCAGGGCCCACATACAGGCCGCTAAAATCCGTCAGTGTGGTCCTTTTAAAGCTAAGGCCGACGGCGTACAGCGCCATCGCATCTCTTAAGAAAGAGGAGATCTTGTCAGTAAATTACAAGGCAGAGTTGTAACATAAAACTTACAATCTTGAGGTGTCTGCAGTTGAGGCAAGCCTTGCCTCTTCTGAGAGGCTCCGTTCGTGGTTTGGGGGCCCGTTTTCTAGGTGCTTTCGTACTTCCCGTGGAGGACATTTGCTGCGTTGAGAAGAGATACATCTAGTCCGCAGCATCCTCCGTGTTATACTGGATAACGAAGCGCCGGAAAGCAGAGGGCGTGATCTGCTGCATAATGAAGCAGTAAGCAAACAAAATCCCCCAGCGATAGCATACAAGGATCGCTTGCGAGGCGGTGCGACCAATGAAACGGTTGGCAACCGGCACATGACCGTTTTCGCCGCAGTGCGAAAGTGCACGTGGTCTGATAAATCACACAGCCACCGCACAGCTCTCTCTCGCTTTTTCTACGCTTCCGATGTACCTAGCACTGGTTGGTCTTGTGATACTGTATGATATCCTCTTTGGACAATGTAAGGAAACGCTGGAGGACTCACTCGAACTCATTCATACCCATCGTACGGTACGTGCAGCATCAATCCTGCCTGGCGATCCTGAAGACTCCTGAAGCCAAGCCCTGAATCTCAGGCTACACCATGGATGATGCATTGGGTGACAAGCGATCTTTCATGTTTGAATTCCATGGGAAATGGGAGGCCGTGCACACTCCATGGAGGTACATGACAAAAGACCATTTACTAGTAGCAGATTTACTCATCATCGTCGCGATCTGATATTCGAGTGTCCGAGGAGTCCTGAACTGTAACATTTGCTTGACAGACGAATGTATCCTGCGAGAACATGCACAGGAAGATTCTGGCAGCATGGACGTTTATGCTGAGATATGCGCTAACATGACGATGCTACGTACCTTCTTTACAATTGATACAACCAACTCCTGGGTCCAAGTCAAGACTAATATTTGGAGCAAAAGCCACTGACTGCATTAAAGTCAATATTAATGGCCTATCTTGAAGTCCGCGGTCGACGCGCGAGTGGGAGGGCTGCAAGCCCGTGTGGCACATGCGAACGATTGGAAAAGAAGGTGCACCGCCGTGTACCGTGTCGTGCCGCCTTGCGCCAAAAGCATGCATTCGTAGGATAGAGCGAATCAGAACGCATGAGGAATTTGAAAAGGCCTAGGGGGAGGTAGTCTCTCATAGACAGACGCTACGAACTTGATGCTCGTACCTCGCATTTAAGGAGGAGGCATGGAGGATAGAAGGAAAGCAGGGACAAAGAAGACGCGCAATCAACACAAACAGGAGGTAAGCAAACCCTCTGCCGCTTGCATTTGACATGACGCCACATAGACGTCGTACGTGTAGTGTCGGATATGTAACTAGAGACGGGGTGGACAAGCAGGAATGGAGCCAGTAACAGAGTCAGACATCGAGGAACACGGGCACTGGAAGTAGCTAGGGTCGTGCAGAAATGAGCCGTTTGTCAGCCGTACGGTGGGAGCAGGGACAGGTGCGGGCGGCGACGGTCAGTGGATGCGCAGCGGCGTGGGTGGAAATGCGGGCAAGGGGTAAGCTAAAGCGGTCCATGTGATCGCCAAACTGTTACAACGTCAGACTCAAGACTAAACCACCACCATCGTTGCATGCGATGCGCATACTCCATGCCAAACTTCTCCTTCTGCGTGAATTTGGCAATAAATTCTTATCATCACTTGGATACATCTGATCGGACTTGGAAGCCCATCGACTTCGTCTCGACGTGCCGAATGCAGTCGCGTGGATCCTGCGATGCTCGGCGGGCTCGGAGCACGGAAAACTGCTCCTGAGCTCTCAAAGAGTTGATTCGCCGTAACCTGACGCATTGACGTGCACATTTTGCGAGACTCCGAAGGCTTGGGGCGCGGAGCATCGCACATCGCACATCGCCCTTGAGCTTTCTAGGTGCTTGACGCAGCAATCTGACGCACCTTTCACAGCAACACAATGCCTTTTGGTCCTAAACCTCTGTGTATGCGACGATCTTGCGCATACCATCTGTCTCACAACGCAGACCGTCGCTCTCGGGGATATTCTCTGAGAAACTTGCCTTCTATACGGACGTGGCGCTCATTGCGCTCCATATTGCTCCCTCCTCTACTAATTCCCTTTTCGAAACGGTGAGAAGAAAAAGAAACACCAACATAACGTCGCACCCGTGGCATGCTCAAGTGATTCCGTTGATTTCCGCGCTTCTGTTCCATCTGTTGCAGTTCTGGGCTCTGTAGTATTGTCATCAACTCCTCCTCTGTCATCCTTGAGTCGAATTCCCGGCCCTTGTGTCTCGACATTTGAAATTCGCGCCCGACTTGACGCCGTCGTCTGCGATATTCTCCCCCCGATTCTCATTGTGTGTAGTCAGCGATCGCCAGGCTCCGAAATGGATCAAGGACGGTCAATGACTTGAATTTGGTGTGGGCGGTGGCCGCAGATTAACTAACTCTCTCCTACATACTCTTCATTCCCTTTGGTCGACTGCTTTGGTTCATTTGACCGATGCGTGGCGTCTCCACTGGCACTGGCGCGAAATCATCATTCTCGCCGAGAGAGTTGTCCAATTGGCGTACGTTCCAACTTCGACAACACACCTAAAAAGGCAATCTTCCAGCCTTGTTAAATGGGAGATATAAAAGTGAACTGCCCGCCGCACTTTCAGATTCTTGGAAAGTTCTGCTTTTAGTTTGACAGACAGTGTAGTAGAATGAAGTCAATTAATCAGACATTTCCGATCAACTGGAAACAAAGACATTCTGCAGAAAGAGAAAAGCTGGTGGAATGTTAAACTTTCCGACCTGTTGAAAGGTGTGCTTAATGTTAGAGGGAATTTTGCTACTGGTCCAGAAAATGCCGGACCAGTAGCAAAATTCCCTCTAACATTACGCCAACCTGAAAGGTTTATTAAAAGTTTAACATTCCGCCAGCTTTTATCATTCAGTGGAATTTCTTTGTTTCCAGTTGATCAGAATGTCGGAAAAAAGCCAAATCAGTTGGAACGGATTGGGTCGGCTTGTTGGCTTGGGTGGGATTGCAACCGGTCCGAAGCCGCAGGTGGGGTGGATTGTAACCGGTCTCAAGGCGTTCAAAGTATCTCAAGGCACTCAGGGGCTTGAGATGGCTTGCACGGCTTTTTGAGTCCCTAGCACTCTCTTCGCGTTCGGGCACACTGACGATCAATGTATGAATGCGGAGCAACATGCCATTGATCAATCTATCTGATTTACACGCAGAAACATGCAGCCCACCACATAGAATACCTCACGCGAGGCCCGGAATATGGGGCATAGCAGCATCAGCACCTTGCTACTAGTAGTTTCTCGGCCCAGTGCCTTTTTTGTACTTTTCATTTGGATTGAACTTGCAATCGCCGTTGGTTTATTTTGCCGCTGGACAGAAACCCTATATTTCTTTCAGTATGAGCAGAGCCCCCAATTCTTGATTTGTAGGCTCGGTGCAAGTGGTATGGCCAAGAGTCGACGATTAAGCCAAATGTTTGCCTAATGTACGCATCGAAGGCGGTCCCAAATGCGAGAAAGAGTGTGTGGAGAACGGATTTGTGAATCCCACAATAGTGAATTATTTAATGGAGCAACCAACCCCAATTCGAAGCGATTTGAGATAATGGCGGTTCAAAAAGTCGTCAGCAATCGAGTCGACTCGGAGTCCGCCATCAACACATCAACCACGAAGGTCCGTGCACAGCACGTGTTTCGGCTCGATGGTTGATTTTGCTGTGCCACCTTCTCTAGACTCCCACCACCATCCCCGCTGCCTTCTGCCTTTTCAGTCGCGCCCACGATCCCATCCCTTTGAGCCGTGGTCTTCTTCAAACAACCCTGTGTCTTCAAGCCGTCGATGTTTCATGATTCAAGTCCTCAAATTCGAAGCTCGTTGTCCTCTGCCCGACTTGGTGCTGTGGTCTGGCTCTTTGTACCTCTTTCCCTCAAGATCTTCAAGAGTCAAGCTCTCAATATCTCAAGTAGCAAGCTCCATAGTCTTCGACAATGCAAAGCTTCCCACATGCGCAACAAGTCAGGCGCCGGCAACGGACGCGGACGCGAGGACAAGAGGTCTCGATGATTCCGAGGACGATGGGTGGTGGCATGGTGAATGGGATGAGCCAGTGGAGGAGTTCTGGGTGGCAGCCAAGGAGTTGTCTGGAGGAGTTGTGGGGCACAGTGTACGTGTTCTTTTTCACTTCCCTTTTCTCTTCTCCAGCCTCCCCTTTCCACGTCTCGAGCAATCGACCCCCTCCAAAAGCCAGATCACGTGTAGATACGCTCATGATACCAAAAATGGATTCCATGTCTTTCGAGCGCGTCTTTCTCCTGCACTAAGAGCTACGACCGATATATTCGGTTTTTGTGGTGTATTTCGACCACGGAAGCAGGCCACATCACTCACCGAGTCAAGAGCACCCCCCACAACTATTCAATATGGCCCCCACAGGTATGCCACCGATGCCACCGACTCCTCTACGCCAAAATCCTTAACAAAATTCCACCTCGTTATATTCACTGAAGGCTGGAAAATTCACTTAAAGCGCTGCTGGGAGGAGATGATGGGTGCTATAGACAATCCACACGGAGTTCACCCCAACTTGGCGGCAGTTTTCGAAGGTGCATTCGCAAAAATTGAGAAAATAGGTGGGGATATTGGGACAGACAAGAGGAGAAGGAAAAATCCGCGTACATGGGCCGATAGTAATTCAAATACCATGTATCTAGACTAAATTAGCGAAAGACGCGTCAAAACGCGTCAAAATGCCTTTGAAATGCCACTGGACGCGCTCTCGCACGTGCAGTTGATGGCACGTGGTCTGGCTTTTGGAGGGGGTCGATTGCGGCTGTTCCTTTCCACGCGCCCACTCATCCTCCCATGACTTCATGCCACTGGTGATCACCAGCTCTCCGCAGGACAGGAGGACGAGCAATGCCGCTAGCATCGCCGGACATCCTTGCCGACCCGCGGACCCCCTACCCCAGTGCTCGCACCACTCGTCTACGAGCTTGCAGAGGCCGCCGGCCCCACCGATCTGCGTGCAATCCTCACAATGGCGTGCAGCCCCGAGTGGCTCTCTCAACGAGAGGCGGGGATGAAAAACTACTGTTGTTGTAGCAGCTAAATGTAGTTTTAAATATCATTTTATTCATTTGTTATTTTTTTTAAAATCCGCGCCGCCCCTACCAGTTACAACGAGTTGTAAGAAGTCTGAAGGTCTCAAGCCCTCAGCTGGCTTGTAACACCCCGGCTGGCTTGGAACCGGGTTACACGCACCTTACCCAAGTGTTGCAAGCCACGAAAAAATTAGGACCTTGGAACGCCTTGGGACCGGTTGAGTGGCGATACAACCCATCCAGGATTTTTCCGACAAAATCTTTGATTAAATCATTACTTTCTACCACACTAACTGTCAAATTGAAATAGGAACTTCCCGACAATCTGAAAGTGCAGCGGGCAGTTCACCTTTATATCTCCCATTTAACAAGGCTGGAAGATTGCCTTTTTAGGTGTGCAAGGAATGGTCAGCCATTTGTGTAGATTGCTTGAGAACAATTAACGTTGATGGCGATCGGCCGATCAAGGTCCCGAACCGTCCGAACCGTCCGATGCCAAACAGAGGCACTCAACTGAGACCTCGCCTGCTTCGCCTCGCTCTCCGGTGAATTGCACCCACCCGATTGTGGCCAGGTCCGAATAGGCTCGTGCGCCGACCTTGACACCTTCACCTACGTGTCGCCCGCCGCGTGCCCGACTCCGCCAACAGATGCCCACCTCGCCTCCCGAGCGTGTCTCTGTGAGCCGCGACTGCATAGTCATGAGATCTCCTTCGCTATCGCTGGCACATGAGGATGGGATGGGGTAGGATGGGGTGGCTCAGTGGTCAGTGGTAGAATACGCCGTGCCGACTCGACGAGATACGCGCGACGCGGGGCTCTGGGATCGATGGACGACCGAAGCTGATGACGGGTGTGATGATGTTTCGAGTACTGGTGGTGCAACGGTACGCACACCGTCTCCCATATTATACGTCTCTGACGAGCGGGTAGCGCTAACGCGGGGTGCGCGTCATCCATCTCATCCCATCCCCTTCCTCTCCACTCAGGCTCTACTGGGACTTGGACTTCTTCCTCACGGCCGGCGTTGGGCCGCAGGCTGACAGGCGCACGCGCCGTACACCGCGCGCCTGCCGAGCGCGGACCACCCGTCGACGGACGGGCGGCACTACCTCGAGCAGTCTGGGACAGTCATTGGCGCGCTGCTCGGCGTGCAGACGAACGGCACGTCCCTCAGACCCGGCGGTGTCGCGAAGCTCACTCCTGGCGGCCGGGTCATCCTCTCCGCAGGCGCGTTCAGCACGTCGCGCATCCTGTTCCAGAGCAGAATCGGTCCCGCGGACATGTTAAGTGTGGTCGCAAGCAGCAGGAATGTGGAGGCGAAGAAGCAGCTGCCGCCGCGGGCGGAGCGGATCGAGTTGCCCGTGGGGCTCAATGTGCGTGTCCGCTGTTCGTGTAGGAGGATGTGGGCTGATCAGTGTAGGTGTCGGACAACCCTGGCGTTACGGTGCGTCTTTACGCTGTGAAGATTGGAGTTCGCGACTGATGATACGACAGCTCGTCTTCACCCACCCCTCGTTCGACGCGTACGACTTGTGGGCGAACGCGTGGACTAACCCGCGCCACGCAGCGCAGTACCTGAAGAACCAATCGGGCGTGTACGCGGTTGCCTCGGTGAAGTGCGTGGCCCCTCCTCCGTGCCGCTTCGATCTGACCTTTCGCTGCAGACTGAACTTTTGGCGCTCGTACGTCGGCAGCGACCGCAAGACGCGTTGGGTACGCCTGCTGTCCTGCGTATGCTAGCGGATCGTGTGCTCACACTTGGGCTTCAGGTGCAGGATACTGTGCGCCCAGGCGGCGTATCGTACGCCATGACCAACTTCCCGTAGAACGCCAGGTGCGTGCGCTCCCCTGATATACCTCCTTCGCTCACCCGTCCACCCCAGTCAAGTGTTCGCTGTAACGCTGTACCTGTGCGTCGTCCCCATACGCCACATCGTCCGCGGGACTAACATGCCCAAGGTCCACCGGTCTCACGTCGCGCGGCCGCATGGGGATCAACTCGAATCTCAACGCGCTCCCTCTCGCGCAGCCGTACTTCACTGACCCCGCGGACGAGGCGACGCTCGTCGCCGCCATCGAGGACGTCATCGCGAGCGTCAAGAATGGTGTGTAATGACCTGTCGAGTGGACATATTCGTATAAAGCTCATCGATGCGCCAGTCTCCGGCCAAAAGGTCATCACGCCCGACAACACCACCACCGTGGCCAACTTTGGTGAGGCACTCGCCCCTCCCCTCGTCCGCGTTCGCTGACTCTTTCGAATTCCCGTCTAGTCCACACATGCTGACGTAAGCTACATCTGAGATTATGAATGCAGTACATTGGCTGAACGCGCTGTGCGATGATGCCGACAGCGAGAGCGAAAAGGCTGGCGCATCTCCAACATATCGTCCACCCCCGTGCGCGCCATTCCTGCTGCGCCACGGAATGCGCTGTGGGGCCGCCTTCAGCAGCATACGCTCCGCATGCGAAGGGAGCAGTCGGCCGCGGAGGACGAGCACACGCCCGCCGTACGCCCACCACGAATACCCGTGTCTGCCGCTGCGCAGCCGATAGCGTCGAGAAGCAAATCGGGTCTCCAAGGCCCGAGTGAGCGCATCCACGACGAACGCGGGTCCCATCTCATACGATGGGTGACGCAGCGGATGAGCCAGTCGCAGCTGCAGTCTGCATGGGGGAAGGAGCCTCGTGAGGGCGAGAATGGTCCAATCGGCGTCGAGGTGTCCGCTGTTGGTGCTGTGGACGAGATTAGACGTCAGGGCCGCAGGATAGCAATGCAGATGTGCACACCTTGGGGTCCCGTCCACCACCCGCAGACGTGCGGAACAGCACAACTCCACCAGCTGCTATCCGGTCCCCGTCTGCCCGCGCAGTCGCCTGGCGGGCACGAAAGGCGGGGTCGGCAGAGCATCGTCTTGGAGGGTGTCGACGACTGCGGAAGGCAGGATTAGCTTTCGTGCGTGCAGGATGACAAGCAGGGCATGCGCACCTGCGATCCCGCACTCCACTGTGCGCATCCCCCCGCAGGCGGGCGGAACGGCATAACTCGACGCCCAAAAAAGCACCACCATTACTCCACTGACGCATGGGTCGACGACGCGAGCCCGGGAGGGTCGAGTGCCGAAGTCGGGGAGCATCGTCTTGGGTGGCGTCCTTGGCTGCAGGAAGACGATATCAGGATCTGCGCCTCGTCGTCCGGAGAGAAGATGCATACGTACCGGTGATGCCGCGCCTGCCCGCACGTCTGAATCCTTCGGCGTGCCTACGGGACCAACCGGATAGATCGTTGTCCAAGAGAAGACTCGGATTCACGCCGGATTACACAATCCCCATGTCCCCTCCGTGCGCACAGGCCGGCGACGCGGGCGAAAGCCGAGGTCGGGGAGCATCTTGTGCGGCGTCGACGGCTGCAGAAAGGCGAGTCAGTGGGTGAGCGCGCGCGATAGGACCAACGGGAGACGCACTTCGCGGTATCACCTCGTCGCCGACGCCTCTGCGGGCAGCGGCGTAGATCGGCGCCATCTCGTATCCGACCCCATGTCCACTCCGCGGCCGACGAGCAGGGAGCTCAGCGGCAGTCGTCTCCTCGCCGTCAATCCGCTCTGGCCACCTCCCGCTCGTCTACCTCCTACTCGCCAGCCAAAAATGATACAATGTAGATTTTTGCTGAAATATCAAACATGATAATAGAAAGTGACTAAAACCCCACCGGCAGGGAAAAGTCCTCAATGCGTGCATCATACTTCTCTCCGAGGATTTCCATGAGTGAGACGCAATTGTCACAAAAAAATGCCCTCGCTGCGGCGACGCCTCTCCACAGATCGCTTTCGTCGTCCCACAGGAGGGCCGGCGCTGATATATGATAGTTCGTCGAGTGTCTGATCAGGATCGTATTCGAATATCAGGTCTCCGACGTAAAGCCCGCAGGCCAAAAGACGCAGCGGAATTCTGAATGGTATTTGCAATCGGCACATAAGTTTGGATGTGTACTTGATTTTCAAACAGAAGTTGGCGCCAAATAGGGACACACCCGATCAAATCTGATGGAGCAGCAAACTCAACGATATGCAGCGCTATTCCAAGTTTCTCCTCACCACGCACGCGCTTCGGGGATTGGCTTACCAGTCGAGAAAACTGTATGCTTCTCTTGTGACAGCCCCTACTCGCCTGACAGGGATCCACAGGCACGGCACCCCTGACAAGTCCTTGGCCCTTACGGTGCTCATAACTTTGAATCTTTCGCGATGGTTTCTGGGTTGGCTTACCATCTATACTCCAGACACCTACCTTTGTAAATCCTCCGAACCCGCCGGAGCTAGCGGTACTTACTCATAACTTTGTATCTTTCTGGGTTAATTTACCGTCTATACTCTAGACACCCACCCTCGTAAGTCCGCCGCCCGGTTCCACCCCCCGCTACGACGGCAAGCCGAATCGTCCCCACATCTGCGAACCTTCTACCGCACCTCCATCCAGATTCCCTACTTCTCCTGCGACTGGGACAAATGGACCTTCAAAAAACTTCTTCCGAGTCGGCAATTCCTATCCAGGCGTCACCTCTGCCGAGTGGGTCCTCAAGCACCTGCTCCGTGTCCACGGCGACGTCTTTCCGCTGGCGTACCTGAACGGCAGCGAGGTGCTCCTTCTCTTCGAGGCCGACGCGAAATACTACCTTCTCGACCTGAACAACGACCGCTTGCTGCACTTCGGGGCCAAGTTTGCGTCGCACGACGACTTTCTGTCCCGGTGGGACGCGTGTCCCCACGATGTGCAGTATCTGCCCGACATGGACCGGGAGTGCGCTGAAATGATGGGTAAGCGCGGCCGGCGCTGGATCCACTGGAGGCAGAGCAAGCGCGGCGTCGGGAATATGGCGCTAGGTGAGTGTTCATTCGTCCAATCACGATACCAGTTTTTTTTAAAATTTCCCGAAACAGTCTAAACCTCACAGAGACTCTTGAGTAGATGTCGGCACTATTGGGTTCGCCGAATGAACTCCTGCCGTACTTTGAATTTTCTTTTGTAAATTTGAATCGCCGAATGCCTCAGATCCGCGCAGATGGCGGCGATCTTGGTAATCGCCCCCGTCTGGCATGTCCGTACTTCTGTACACTAGTACTTGAATCGTCACATCACTTATAACTCTCTGCACGTTTCAGCTGCGCTGGGAGGAGGCGCCGTGGGGCTGCCTGAGGACATAAATGCGGAGTTTGCTGCTTTGATGGGTAACGAGAGGGCAGAGCGGGTGCAGTGGGAGATCGACGGCGTCGGAGACATGGTGCTAGGTGTGATATCTCCAATGGCAGCATGAGAACGCCGCTGCACATCAGAGTAGACGTCGTCTCGCTATGCCGGGTGTAAAGTCCTCGATATAACCCTCGACTGGTAAGCGCATCTGCGAGCCGGTAGCCTGGGGGCGAGGAGCTTGGAATAGCGGTGGTATTGGAGCCCACCTATGTCTGGAATCAAGACTGCCCGTTCAGCATGGGGAAATACTAGGACGACCTTACTGGCGGCGCTTTCGGAAACCTCACGCTTGACATGCGCCGTTTTTTTTTTTTTGAAAATAAAATAGCACGCGCCTGGTTCGGCAGCTAACCCACAACCCCAGAACTTGCTCAGAATCCTTCAGAATGAGCATGTATTTATTGTAATACCTGGAAACCACTGTTGACCTAACATACGACTGCAAACTAACTCTGCCGAACCATGCACGTGATGTTTTTAATTACGAAAAGAAAAAAAAGTGGCGCATGTCAAGGTTTTCCGAAAGCGCTGTAAAGATGCTTATGTATCGATTTAAATGGTCCAGATCTCTTCTGATGCCACAAAATCAGGTGTAATTTTCCAAAATTCTGTTCCAAAATTTTGGTGCCACCAAAAAGTGGTAGAAAAAAATATGGCTGGTTCATTTTCAGGCTATTTCGAACCCTGCAATTTCAAATCCAGTGACCGTTTTACTCTAAACTCACCCGTTCCCCCTCTAGCGGACTAACCGTGTTTAACTGTCCTTGCGGTGGATCAGACGCGGCAGGTTGAACGCCGACAGAATGCAGAGCGTCTCAGTTGTGTCATCTGTGAAGGAGGGCACGGAAGACAGGAAATCCGAGAGGTTCATCAAACATGCTTCTCCACATCTCACATGTAGACCGAATCGAAGCTGTTGGCATTGGGTTTGTAAAGCACTGTGGTCGAGAGGTTCGTCATCGATGTCGGCCGGCATCTGGAACTCTGTGTGCTGCGGAAGAACAGGATTTCTGAGCCGACAAATAAGATCTGTCTGATCCGAGTCCCAACGGGGAGAATCGAGAGCTGCAATTATGTTACCTTTCACAAAAAGAATGGCGGAGGGACCAGCTGACAATGGGAGAAATTCTTTGATGAGGATTAGAATTTTTCCATAGAATTCGATGATTTCGCTATCTGACCGCTTCCCCAAACCTATCTTGCTCAAATGAGATATTGCGCTGAAAATCTCCTCTGGAGAGTTTCCACGATGTCCATGCTGGAAATGATAAGTGAGCCTTCTCAGTAAACCCAGAGGAACCGCTTGGGAAAGAATGTGGGACATAGCCGCATCCGATTGCCAGTGGCTCAAGTATGGGATGAGCTCTGAAGAAATGTTGTGAGGCGATACGTGTCTTCGACGACGAAGGAAAGTAAGATCCCAGGATCTTGTCAATATGGTGTATCGAGGCTATCTCCTGGACGGAAGACAGGCTAGTGGAGACGACATTGGCAAAGGCAGCATCGACCTGCTTGTGGTCAAGGTAGAACAAGTTGGCTGAGATGTAGGAGCCTGTTTGTAAATAACTGTGTGTCAGCTCGAATTGGTATGGCACGTCAGCCGCATCCCTTAAATAGTTGATCAAGACGCGGTAGCGATGCAAACTGAGGAGCTCGTCGCCCAATGGCCTAGGTCTGAGTGAGCGCATCCAGGGCCAGCTTAATCCAGTGGTGATTTTTCACCAGAGTGTGAAGACATCGCAGACATCTTCCTATTCGATTGATGCCAGATAAATTTCGCCCCAAAACTGGCAGAACGCGAGAATATCCTCGTATTGCTTTACAATAAAGGCAAAATCGGGATATACACCGAATGGAGGACCAACGGCGCATTGCCTCAGATATTCCAAGAGATTGTCGGCCTTAAAGAAGCAGCCCCAAAAGATGGACCACTGTAGAATGGCGCATGTCGAAATCAAGCAGTGATCAATGTCTGGGTTCGGCGTTGACACTGATAATAGGGAGACGTCGAAGGTATGCAGGTGGAGCTGCAGCTCACTAGTCAGATCAGTTAACGTGCCTATGACCCACAGAGCCTTCAGGCAGGTGATTTTTCGATGAGTCTGCATCGCAAGAGGCAAAAGACCGCTGTCACACGTACGTAGGAAGTCCTCGAGGCAATGGGAAAACTGGACCTCAGGACGGCCAACCAAAGCCTGAACATGGGGCTCATAACATGTATCGCCTGCCACTGGGACCCACCATAGTCTGGGGGGGTGATACATCAGCGACCGCTAAGCTCCACAGTGCAGTGATATGATTGCAGACCGAACTTTGTGACAAACTTTGGTCCCAATTTGGGAATTGCTACTGTTCCCCCAGTTTTTGTTCAGGCATTAAGCATGTAAATAGCACTATAAGAAGGCCCTATACAGATCCCCCAGAGCAAAACTTCTGAAAATGAAACTTTTTTTTTCCCAACGAAATTTTGTGTTTTTGGTGCGGGCCGGTCATAACTGGTGGCTGTGCCCCGCCATCAATCTGTCCAATGCCTTCCTCTCCTTCTGCAGCATGCCTCGGGTCCCCCAAACCGCATCTCACCAGCACAGGGGAGCTGGTGGGATGTTCACCTCCACTCAGCCTCTGCCTGAGACCACGGAAACCGAGTCAAATGATGGTGGGGACACTCTGTGGGAGACTGATATAGAATCAGAGCCAGAGCAAGACACCGACTATTTTGAGGCCTGGGAAGCGCAATGTCTCGAGGGGTCCAGGTCAAGGGAAAGGGCAAGCAGAAGGCCGAATAGGTACACCAAATTCGAAAATTTTCACTCCAGATTTTGCATTTTTTTTTCCCACGCTGGGGGGTGCTCCGATTTTTTTGAAATGAAAATTTTACACACAAACTATGCCTACTTTCCTGCCTAATCCCGAATCTCGAAGGGGCAGGGTCAAAATTGCAGCTTGTCACGAAGTTCGGTCTGCAATCATACATCAACACCACTAGTTAGAGAAGTGATATGATACATCACCTCAGCGAAGCATCCGAATTAGGAAGGAATGCAAAATAAAAGAAACATAAGCGGGGATCAAACCCAAAACTACCTGCAAAGGTAATCCACTGCAAAGAGATACCTCAACCAACTGAGCTAAAGAGGGCATAACAACTAGATCAGAATATTGGGATAGGTCATGTCTTTTCAGGTACATAATTAGCCTAAACAAACACCTCACAAGGGCTAGGGCAAGCAAGCTTGCCCTAGCCCGGGTCTCCACAGTGTCTTTCGCGGTTAGGTTCGGGCGGTTAGGGTTCAGGTTAGAGTCAGGGTTCAGGTTAGCGGTTAGGGTTAGCAGTTAGGGTCAGGGCGTATATTGAAATGTTGCTGGGAAGTGGTGTGATGTGATGTCATCAAGATATAATTTATAACAGCTGTGTAGTTCAGGTGGTTAGTATGATATCCATTATCTAATCTGTGTGGTCTGTGTTCAATTCTTGTGAAGTGCATTCTTTTTTCCACCATCAATTACCGAAAATGGATGTTTCCCTGATGTGATGTATCATTGCACACTTCTGATGGCCGGCATTGATGTATCACTGCACTGTGGACATTATCGGACTTGTGATGTATCAAAACCCCATATACGCCTGGGGACCCCAGAGCGCATCAGGAATGCCTTCCACAAAAGGCTCAAGTTCAGCGTCATCTGTCAGCAAAGCTACAGTCCAACATAACACTTCAGCATCGCAGGCAGCTTTCGAATTCGAGTTTCCAGTGGCTCCACATTCAATGGCCTCGAAAACTGACCCAGGTTGCGACCCCTCATCTCTGTTAGTGACCTCATTAAAGAGATGATGAAACCATCGCCGGATTGAATGCCAGAGTGGCCAGAGTAAGCCGGATAGGGGAGTGTGGTATGGACAGTCCGAGTAGAATATGGGAAGGATGTTAAGTACCACATCTACCACGGTGAGAGCGCTGAACAGGAGGACAGACAGTATCATGATCACTTTGTTCATTGGCACCAAAAAGGCGATCAACCCGGCGAAGAAGATCAACAGAGAAGCATGGAGAAGGAGCGGTATGGTCTTAACGATAGTATGCATATTGAACCTCTTGAGTCCATAGTAGAGATATGCAAATATTTGGGTGCGTCAGATGGGAGCCGAGCACCTTTGCTACTTATAGATGAAATTCTTGGACCATTGCTCCACTAGGGTAGCGATCATAGCGGACGAAAGACTGAGACCAAGGCTGATAAACCAGAGAGTGTTGCAGAGCAGGGAAGTGGTTGTGGGGATGAATGAGATGGCATGGGACATGGAAACGGTCGTCCCATTCAATGAGGTGGCAATATGGTCCGAAATGCGCTCTAAAATCGTAACAGTCGCATCACCAGGATCCAGAGTGAGGGTCTTGTAGCTCTCTACGATGAATGCGGTCAAAATCATGGAAAACAACCCCGCCTTCAAATTAGAATATCAAAGATTGAAGAAAGGTTTTCGAGTTGAAAGAAACACAGATGAATATCAGTATTCCTTCCATATCACTCTTCCAGTCCTCAACCAACACCTTGTCATACCTTTAGGGAACCTCCTGTAACCATTGGGTCGGCGCGAACAAGGTCGGTACGCTGCCCGCATCTGCGGTCATGGATGTCGACGCGAAGGTGTTTAATACGACAAACTTGGTCCGTTTGAATTCCCTTTTCCTCGTGTTCTATCCATCGTGGACTAACTGATGGCCGTGTGCAGTTCGTTGTGGATGCATCGATCATCCCATCGCTGCCGTATGGGAACCCGACGGGTGTCATCATGTTTGCAGCGGAGCAGGCCGTTGCCAAGATTTGGGTGCTTTGATGCCTGGTACTTTTGTTTGGTATGGATCCGAAAGTGATGTGTACCGTGAACAACTCACTGTAATATCGTTGCCTGCACTTCTTGGAAACAATTTCGAAGGATGTGTACAGGACTTGGAAATCTATCCGTATATGAAACTCTCAAAATGTAGACGATGTCATGACCGTACACCTAACTGCTCGCATTCTGGTGTTGACACGTTGGAAGGCTTGTTGGTTTCTTGCATGGCCATTTCCTGAGTTTGATTTGGTTGAAAAAATGAGCCATTAAGTAAGACAGGAAGGAATACACATGTTAACTCGGAGCAGAGTCGACTAGAACAACAGAACAAGAGGCAAGCGTTGGGAGTTTATCTAGCACGACTGACGTAAAATTATCGCGTCGCTCGGGAGCCGAGTCCATGACCCATAGAATTGGATTTTCTTCAAGGAAGCAAGATGAGGGAGATGTAGGAGCCTGAGCAGTAGTTGGAGCGAGGCTGATGTGTCGGGAATAGTCAACATGTATCTCCGAAACAGCACAACACCTAAGGATAGCTCCTCTATGTGGGGAGCGCTGACAAGTTTCAGCACCTGTAGAAGCATAGGATCCACGCCGAGACTCCACTGCTCCGAGTACCAGCTAAATTCGACAGCGAAATTTATTCGGAGAAATTGAAGTGCTGTGTGCAGGCTGAAGCCGAATTTATCTAGGAAGGGTGCTTTGCAGTCTTGCTAGATCAGGAATTTTCCTAGCGCCCAGACACGACAATGACTTACCGCTTGTATGTAGCTGGACATGCAGGTGCTTCAGATGTGTACTGAGGTGGTGGAGGTACTCAGCTACAAGCACGGCTTGATGGGGGTTTAGATTTCTCCCCATTCTATCAGTCAAGTCCAGACTCAAGCTACTGGTCAACGGAGCTAACTCTATTTCGCTGAGCCAGGACAGGAGTTGTAGATGGTATGAATTTTTGATGGACAATTGCTCCAGCTCGAGACGCGGAGCTGTAATAGATTGGACGGGATCCTTACTATCCCTCCATCTGAGATGCCGCAATGTCAGAATCTTCAAACCGGAGAATCGGGTCAAGATAGTGATGAATGCGGCGAAGGACTGGGACAGGATACCATCGAGTGTGATGCAAGTGATGCACGGCATCGTAGAAAATTCAGAAGAAATGATGCTCGATGTGATATTCTTTTTTTTTTTTTTTTTTTTTTTGGTGGTACGATGTAGGCAACGGACAATTAACAATAGGTTAGCCTCCGAGGCCGCGTAAGGGACAGAGGGCTCACGCCCTCCGAGTATAGAAAATAAATAGGTGAGAGGAGTAGGATGCCACCGGCCAGGGAAATGTAGTAGTGCACGACGCTGTACGCGACAGTGTGGGGCTCCGAGCTCATCGGCCTCTTCCACGTAAGGGAGGAGGGCGCGACGGTTTGGGCTCGGTACCCACTAATACCCCGGGTTTATTCATCGATTTCAAGGAGCGAAAATCCGGGAGGCAAAGCAGGAGCGAATACATTGGGCCATTCTTGCAGAAAATGATAGTAATGGCCCCGAGTGAGCTCGAGTATGTGTTTTCTGAAGAGGCTATAAGATCTACGAATTTCGGGATATCTTCTCCATGGAGCAATAGAAAACCAAAGAGTTTGTATCGGCTAGCTGGAAGCCAAGCGCGGCACACCAGGGTACAGAGCCTCAATTCGTAAGGACTCTAATGAAGTTGGTTAATAATAGAATCTGTGATTTCTGGTGGAAGCGTAGGTCCAAGGCAAGTAGAAGGAGTCTGTTCGAGGGGCGTCATCTTGAGGTGCTGGCAATAGGATCCTGCGTGGTTCCGAAAGGGCAATCTCAGCACGGAGTTCAAGGTCGTGGGTTTGAGACTCACTTTCAAGATGGAACGGTTCCACAGCACCCAATGTCGTGAGTACAGCTTAGCGTGGTGACAAGTTGGTGATAAGAATCGAGCCTCACGGTGGCACGTGTCAGTTGTCGCGTAACTTGTCGTCGGTCAACATGCACAATCAAGGCGTGTTGAATCTGATGGCTCCACAAATGTTTTTCCCATATCACTGTGCCACATACAGCATTTAGACACCGAGTTATAAATTCGTTGAGACTCAAATGGGAATAATCATGTACATTCCAGGTGGCAAACACGAGGCGAGATAGTGCTACAGCCTATCTACTTCTGGCAATAGGTTGTGGGCGACGTGATGATAGGGCATAAACATGATGGCATAACGAAGAGAGACGTGCTAGGGCTACAGGAGAAATATTACTCAAGCTGGGAAAGGACCAGAGTAGAATATTATCGTAAGGGAAATAAAAAATCGGTGAGGGTATTATGCCGCCGCGACGTTCAGCTGCCAGATATCCACCCCACCAGCTGTGGGAGAAATTCCTTGGAATTTCGTACACCCCATCAGGAAGTCAACACGCTTGACGCCCTGGCTCTTCTCCTCCATGTAACCACGATGTCCCTTGAGGCGGCTGTAGCGCTGTGTGTAGGCCGCTGTGGCCCTCCGCATGAGTTTCTGTGTCCCAAGCGAATTGAACTCTGCGGGGTTACGTTCCGGCGGAGGGATCGGTGGACTGAGTTCAGGACATCCGACACCGTAACGTATCTGCCGTTGGAAGCAGACACGGTTATGGTCCATGGCAAGTGCGGTGAAATGAGCGAGAGGGTGGGTCGGGGAGGATAGACTGCGGGCTCGAGGAAGCCCGCCGACGACACTCCAGATAATGGGTGGATACCGTCGATGGATGAAGGGAGATGTCGTATTTCAGGAGGGGGGCGTTGGTGAATGCGACAAGACTGTGCGCGCGAGCCTTCGCCGCATATGAATCGGTATAGGAGCGACGAGGAACAAATGGAGTAGGTCCAGGGAGGCCGACATAGGGAACAGGCGGCGTGTATGGGCCTGATGAAGATGCGGCCGACGAGGAACTATGGACCAGAGGAGGAAGCGAATAGAAAGTGTTCGAGCGAGAGAAACGGACGTGTCTCCCGGGCATAGACGTCCCAAAAACAAGTGGAGAGGCTACTGTTCGATGGATTTCCCTCGAGTCCTCGAGGTAGGGAGATGGGTGGAGAATTGTTCAAACACGAGGCTCGTTCCCGTTTAAATACCGTGCGTACACGTACGAGGTGTTTGGATCTGCAGATCGACTGACTCGTTTACCTATACTGCCCCTAGAAAGCTATTCCGTGACGCACTGCGGGGTCCGGAAAAGGGTTTATCTAGCCTATAAGGGGATATAATAAATTTCAAGCGACGTCTGATGCGCCTCCGAGCCTTTACAGCTTTGCGGGACCGAATCACGGAATGTCCACGCTGACTTAGATTGAGCAGCTCTCCACTCGTTATCGGAATTGAGATGAAACGGAACCACACGCAGCTCTCGAGGGGTGGCGCATGCTGCGCAAGGGATGAAGTTACCGTGGAGCACTGCTGACCTGCTGACTCCTTCATTCTGTGCACTGCATTGAAGGAGCTCGAAACGTCAACGAGCCGACAACGCTTACCTTGCGACAAGGCCATTTTTCAGAGGGAAAAACATTTAAACCAGCAATAGGAACCGGAACCACTTTTCGACTCAGGTGCGCGCGACTTTCCAAAAATACAAATCACGTTAACTACTTACCACGTTTCCAAGTTGCAAATCCACAAGCTGTACTAAGCCCATTAGGAAAAAGCACATTATAGGTGTCGACACCGGGACTGACCTTCCGTTATAATCCGCATCCGGTTGCTAGCCTCGTGCGGAATGGTCTCTGCGCACAGCACGCTGGGAAAGTCTCCATTTGGGACTGATGCCGCGTATGAGTTTAACACATGCCATTGTGCCAATGTCCATGCACTGGTTCTAAGTACACTGCCTCGTTAGTAGGACCAGTATTTCCGCGAGTGGGATGTTTATCAGGAGTAGATGCGTGGAGCCTTGGGTAGCTTTAAAGCAGAGAATTACCGATAGCAACTACACGAAGTGCAAGGAGGAGATCAAACGAAAGACGGTCTGGATATCCCGACAAGCACAGGCCCGGCGCTAGTTCAAGGGAGTACACGCAGGGCTGTCCCCGCTCACCAACTTGACAGACAACCGCCGAATTACCGGCCTAAATCGTTCCAAGTCCTTGACTGGCACACAGGTCTCTGAGTCTGTAG
The DNA here is from genome assembly GCA_029204085.1 of Mycena sp. CBHHK59/15. Classification (NCBI taxonomy): domain Eukaryota; kingdom Fungi; phylum Basidiomycota; class Agaricomycetes; order Agaricales; family Mycenaceae; genus Mycena; species Mycena sp. CBHHK59/15. The sequence goes on along the minus strand of JARGXW010000148.1, from coordinate 13,012 downwards.
ACGCCGATCAATTCTTCTCGCAAGGCGCGCATTCAGAGGTGCTGTTGAGATTATGAATTTACATGCAATGCTGGCACATACGCAATAGGAGTGTTTAGGATACAGAGAGGCGGCACCTGCGTGTGCCGAAGATGGAGAATGCCCCATACAGCGTTGCCTCGGACGGGCAACCGCAAACTATAATAAGTGCTCTGTCGTCATCCGTGGCAAGCCCCGCAATTATGAGAGAGTCTGAGTAGCAATCCGTCCCAGTCACGATAAATTTAGCTCCCAAACGTGCGCTCCCTGGAGCGGGCCAGAGAGACCCAAAAAGCGATTCTTCCCCATCAAGAAGTCGACTCGCTTCACACCCTTCAGCGTCTCCATCTGCCGCTCGGGCCCGTCAGGTAGCAGTCTACAGCGTGCGTAGTACGCTTCGTTGACGCTCTGCTTGGCGTCGCGGGAAGACAAGGCGTCGTATTCCGTTGAACGCACTGGCAGGCGGAGGCCGGTATATACAGATGTGAAGACGTCCATGACCGACACGAAACCCGTTGGTTGCGATGGTGAGATCGAGATTGTCCATGATATGTGACGGCAGATGAGTGTGAGAGAGGGGAGTGGGGGATATGTTGCTGGCTCTAGGAACACCGGCGATAACTGGGAGTTGATGGTGTGTAGCGGATGAGATAGGTCGTAGTGAACCTGAGGAGGGGAGAACAGCGCGAAGGCAAGGAGTAGATGTATTTGAGTGGGCATGATAGTTGGCGAGCGACGCAGGGTGTCTTGCTCAGGTGGAAGAAACCAGGAGCCCAACGGAAGGGGCGTTACAGGAAGAAATGGCGTGTTGCCTGTCAGTGTTCTCTGCGGCATCTGAGGCAGTACCTCGCCGCCAGTGGGGAGTTCCTCGGATGGTGCCAGGATGTTAGACGGAGATGGCGGGAGAGACGACGTCGAGGCGCCAGGAGAAGGGGAGAACGGGATGGGCTCATACGCGATGTTTGTGGCCGAGAAATGGACGCACTTCTTCATCGTAGCAGCAAGTAGCAAGACGTGGACCGCCAGCAAAGCTTGGTGATATAAAGCGTAGCCCGGTACTACATGGGGAAAGAACAAGAGTGATAGATTGGTCGTCATGGCAGTGCAACGCTAGCTTGTCCCTTGATCAGCACTTTGACCAGTGTCCCGAATACTAATGCCCGGTTCATCTTAGTTTTGTGGACTAGTGGTAAGGGCACTCACACGCAACATCACGCTATGACATGTAGAATGTAAGGTGTCGAATAGAATTATTTTGCGGTTTATTGCATGCCGCACTGGTGCAGAATCAACTCCTAGATTGGATGCGCGTACTTGTGAATTGTTGAGCATCCAGTGGGCGGATGTCACCGTCGTCGCTATGGTTGCCATCATGGAGGCTGAGACACGTCCCTGTTGAGACACGCCATTATTTATACGTGGCCGGCGAAAAAGACCCAGAGAGACGCCGCATCGAAGTGTATCCAAGGTATGGCCGCAACTTTTCACGACTGATCAAGAGCTGCCCATCAATTAAAATGTCACCCGAAACGACACAAATGTTTTTGCTTTGCGCAAGCACGTCCAGGCAAGTAGTTTTGCCCTAAAAGAACGTCACGAAGGAGATAAGTGATCATGGATTGGAAGCACGTACAGCACCACTCGCTCCAATCAGAGCGGTACATCAGGAAAATGTTTTCCCTCTGGCGGCATCTGGCAACATCTGGCACAGCTGGCCCATCTGGGGCATCTGGCGGCCACGCTCGCCAGGTCTCGCCAATTTAGTGAATTTGCCAGATCTGCCAGTTTTGCGTGCAGTTTCCAGAATCCGCATCGGCACCAGAATCTCTGCACCTGCCATATGGAGCGCCCATACGGAGCATCACAAAAGGGAAATGTATCGAAGCAACCTTGTCAATGTACCTTTGACCGGTACTAAATTTCTTAGAGTGGAATGCGCGGACAATATTTGGAAGGCTTATGACTTAGTGATGAATTATTTTCTTTGAGGCTACGAAGTTGAAGCTCTAATTGTTGGAGTCCGAGTCCACAAAAGTGGTACACATGGTCTTACACATCCATATTTTCCTTCTATCCTCGTTGGAAGCTCCCATGTTTCACAAAAATCACAAGACGATAGAGAGCCATCAACCAGGAGAAGTTGGCAATTCAGCGTGGGCGCCTCTTGAGAGGATCGAGTTGACATTGCAATTTTCCCTCGAAAAGGGCTCGAGACCCTTATGTCCAAGGGTAGTTTAAAAAGCAATCTCGTTGGCATGATGGTCTATATATTTGTTTACATGAAAAGATCTAAAGGCATCAAGGGAATGAATATAACGAAAACCGACTGGTATATGGGTACTCCCATACACAGGAATGAGATGGGCACCGCGGAGGAGGGTATCGAGATGGATGATTGTTGTGAGACATGATCGGCCCTTCATCTCGGGCTCTACAATCCACATCCCAGTCTCAATATCAGGGGACTGCCAACTTTTTTAAACCACTCGACCAGCGCACATGGATAATCAATGCCATCATGAGTGAAAGAAAAGAAAAGGCGCACGCGCACAACACTCATGCCTCGGAAACCCTGCTCCTGCTGGTTCTCAACTGCAAAAGCGCAGTCCCGACGAGGACCGTGTTTCCTCCATGTGGGAGTAGACCGAATGCGTTCCCGACGCATTCCCCGGATACCAGATGGATCGCTTGGCGCATAGAATGTGGCGATGGCAGAATGGTATACTGATATGGGTATTCAGAAATGTCGAAGCCATCAGAGGTGTCATCAGAGTATTTATCGGATTGGAGCTGGTCCTCGAGAAAACTGACCAGGAGGTCAGGAAACGCGGGGACCTTGATATGATCTGCGAGATCCTCCGCAAATCGGGGGTATGAACGTTCTGTATATGAGATATAAATGAGTTTTTGCAGCGGGAGTTGGAGCGATGACAATTCCTACCTCTTCTGCGAGCAAGAACAACATTGCCCTCGACTCGCGGCTCATCAATCGCTTCTGCCTCTTCGTCCTCAATCTCCTTGTCAGGAACAGCGATAAAATTCGGAGGAACCATCCCGCGCTCCACAAAGTCGGAGCGTGCGGCTGCAAGCTTGTCGAGTCGCTGGTTGGTCAGTAGCATTTGGGACAGTGCTTCGTAACGACTCGAACGGCGCCAGGGCTTCTTAACAGCCGTGATATGGCAGGACTCGGTAATGGAAGAGCAAACACCACCGGGCGCCCCAAAATCCTCAATATTGACGCGGTAATGAGTCATCGAATGCTGGCGAGGAAGGGAAAATCCATCCGGGCGAACATCGAGCTCCCGAAAGATCTCGCGATGGACATGATACTTTTTGACCGCGGCATCCACCGCATCCAAGGTAGACTCTTCGAAGTCTGCACGGCGCACCAGATAGCAAAAATCGAGAAAAGTGCTGATGGCCTCCACGATGGTAGGAGGTACGAGACCCTTGATGGCGGGAAGGTAGACCTGCATAACAAGTTTAAAATTGCATGAGCAGAAAAGGCACCAACTATACCTTCATAAGCGCTTTGGAATCATCGCCAGTCCATTGTTTGAACCGACGACCCTGCTTGAACCGACGCAAGCAGGGAAATGCTGGTACAGCGGCGATACTGAATATGTATACTTAGCTAATCAATATAAATTGAAGCTCGTGGAACGTACCGGCGGTCAATCTCGTCCATAATACTATCAGCCTCTGCCTTGGTGTGCGCAATATAGAGGTATTCTCCCACCCAGGTCACCAGGTGATCCTTGAACGAGCCCTTTATAATTTGATGAAGAAGATCGGAGGAGAGCATCTCATGTATGTCAGCCCGTGGAAAATCCCGAGTAAACGGCTATGCAAGTCAGTGCAAGAATTTGATAACTACGAATTACTCACCACAATATCCTCGTCGATTCCATACTCGTCCCATAATATATCTCCATCGAAGGCGGCGAGTAGTTCATCCGTCAATGAATGTGTTCGACGCCCTGCAATATCACCGTCCAAATCATTTGAAAGAGCCGTACATCTGTGTTGATTTTAGAAACCTATTATATCTACAGAGATTGAGGTAAATCAACGTACTTTGCACACCAATTCTGCACAATGCCGGCGAGCATTACTTGCTCAGGATAATCGGCGATGAATGGGCCAAAATCATAGATAGCACGCCGAAAGTGGCCATCTGGACAACGCCGAACCACTGGGGTCTTCATCCCTGGCTTCAAAGAAGATAGAATGGCAGCGAGAGATGCATGATATAGCTGCCGTTTAAATGTTCTGAACGCGGGGTCGTTATCATATTTTCTATCACCTGAAAGGAAAATTAGGATAACGTCAGGTCGGAAGGTGGCCACTCACTTTTTGGGATGGCAAGGAACGCGAAGGGAACTACACCATTGCGATGTCCACGCCGGATACTGTTGTGGAGATTTCCGAGTGAAATATAAGCAGGATGATATTCTACATCTCCCGTTGCGACAGAGACGGTGGTCTTATCGCTTCCAAAAAACAGTGGTGTGTACATTGATCCTTCGGTACTGGGATCATCAGTGTAGATTTTATCCTGGGCCAGTCGATCAGCTCCCAACTGTAGCAAGGGAGAAAGCAAGGAAACTTACTGAGTGCCTCCATGCGAAATTAGCTGACATGAAATCGTGCCAGCGCCTCTTCCCTTCGGAATCGAGGTGAACATACGGTGCAGTATCGAATGCCCCATCAAAATCTGGATTGTCGAGCATATTCGCAATGACTTCGTCAGGATCACGATACCAAATCTCATAACTCTGACGAGCCCAGGCAGGCGCATCATCTCCGACGGCCAGAGGTTCGGTTTGGAAGCACTGCCAGGGCGCATCCCCTAGTTTCGTCGCATCAATAGTCTTGTAGAGATCTTCGTAGCTTTGAAAGGGGCCGAGATCTTCGTGCTTCATGAGAGAAAGCGCCCACAGTTCAAGAAGGTAGTCGATGTTTTTGGAGGACATTTGCACTTTGCGAAAGAGGAAGTCGGCCACATTAAATTGGACCGAATCTTCGTACGGCGACCAATCATCGGTCGGGGCCGTTGTCCGGGGTGGGGGCGGTGTACCATCTGGCAAAAATGCGCCGTTCTCGTCACATGGTCGACCTAAGTATGTACTTATCAGCCGTCGAAAATATTACATGTATTATTTCGGGCGCACCATTCAAAAATGGATGGTAATTTTTCTGGGACCGGGGCGGTAAATCAGGTGGAGGCGACGGCGGTGTGGGTGGGTTGTTGGGTACCGGATCTTCCCAATCACCCATCTGCGATTGTGGAGACGCTGGGGGAGAGGGGCTTGGGTGCCCCGCACCGACGGTTCCACCAGCGGCTCGGGGAACAACATTTGGGTTTTGGTGAGTGGAGGCGACATGATACGTTAGGCCCTTCCGACTTTTCACAATTTTGGGACAGCCGGGGAAGGGACAGCAAATTTGTGCACTCCCGGCCGGTGCGCGCTTCGTTCCTCTGGGCATGGTGTAGGTGAGGTGAGTCTGATGTGTAAGTACACGTTACCGTGCCTGGAGTGTGGAATGATAAGAAATGACGCAGCGGGCTGTGCGCAGCAGTGGGATAACCAAGCAGCGATCAAAACTTGATGAAAATCTTCATCGGCTGAGGCTCCGACGGTCGGATGACTCGAGCTTCACCTCCCTTCTTTCCTCTCCCATCTCCCCTCCCCCATGGCCGAACGACAAAAGCGCGACGCATCGACTGCACGCCCCGGGGACATTGTCAACAATGCGAAGCAAAAACGACGTACACCAGAGGAGATCCAGCGCGATAAGCTTGCCGAGAAGGAACGGAAGGACAAAAAGGCACAGGAAACGGCAGAGAAAAAGAAGAAGGGAGTCAATCGTGTCGCGGCAGCGGAGGCCGAAATCCGCAAACAGGATGAGCATGCTCGAGCAACTGCTGCCCGTCCTGACCTTGTTACAGCTCAGCTCAAGCGCTCAGTCATAGCAGAAGGCCCGCGAGAGGAACCCGAGGTGAGGACAAGGATACTCATTGTATTCACGCTAATACGCTATCAGACTCCTGCTGACAGCCCTCCGTCAATCCCAACTCAATCAGCCGCGACGGCCGACGCGGACACGACCATGGACGACATCACCGTGTACGGAGCAGCAGACACGGGCGATGGCGGAGGAGGGATAGAGAGTGGTGAGGATAGTGCCGACGATACGGACAGAGAGTACGTTGACAGTGGCGGCGGCGACGAGGATGGGTCTGCGCGTGGTGGAGATGAATCCAGCGGAGACGACAGGGACCAGTACATGGGCGACGAGGACGATGATATGCAAGCCCAGATAGCGGCGTTCACCAAGAAACTCAAGGCAAAGAAGCAGAGAGAAAAAGCGGCGAAAACCAAGCCAAAGAAGGTACGATCTTACCGCTGTCGCCGGCCCCGACTAACTCGCTCTTTCAGGGCGCCCTTCGCTCCGAGATACAGGTTGCCCAGGATCCATCGGCCAACTCAGGTGTGAAACGAAAGCGTGCGGACGCCGCAGAGCCAGAGCCGACCCAGTAAGTGTTATGTCTGCCCGCAAACTGTTGTTCACTGTGCCGTTACGAGGTCTACTACCAAGAAGCCGAAGGCAATGGCCGGCGGTCTCAAGGCCAACTGGCAAAAAGACCTCGGGCTGCCGAAGCCTGTCAAGAAATCCGCCACGTCGTGGAATCGATCGGTGTCGCGCGCATCTTCGACATCGGCTACTTCGGTCGCGACCCAGCCCAGCGCCATGTCGTCAGCAGGAGATGTGATTGGAGAGTTTGACCAGGAGGAAGATGAGTCTAGCGTGAGGGCAGCACGGGCAGCGAAGGGGACAGCGGCTACGGCGAAGGTGAGTGCTGCCTATGCGGACGGTCATCATGCTGACATCAGCAGATGGGGATCACACTCAAGAAGAAAACCGTCGTGGTCGATGTCAACGGCAAGACCAAGCGCGAGCCCAAGCGCAAGTACACAAATGCGGACCTCCCCTTCCCTCCTGATGGCCACGCTGCTGATCTCAAGCACTTCCAGGATACCTTCATCCCCGACCTCATTGACTGGGCGGCAACTCTTGATGATCCTTTCGCCGCCAACTCCCATCCTTCGTTTCAACCCACCGTGGAGGCCATCTGGAACAAGTACTTCACAGCGTACAAGATAGACGCCGCCGTTGAATACATGGTGAGTCGTGGATTATTATTTATGACCTATTTTCGCTCAAAACTCGTCCCCGAGGCCGTGTCGGCTCTCGGTAATTGGCGGAGCGACATAGGCAAGCGGGCCCTCAAGGCTGTTTCTGACCACCTCAAGACCATCGACAAGGCTACATTACGCCGCGAGTGGGTCGCCGACCAATCATACGATCTCGCGTTTCTATACCGGGATCCGGCTACAAAGGTATGCATCGTGTCCTTATATAACACAAACTCACACGTAGTTCTCAAGGGCGGGAGTTATCGATCCGAACTTTTCCTTCGCACGTTCGGGGCACACCTCCGTATTGTGATAAAGAGTGATGTATCCTACGGGCATCCCACTGGAGCAGCGTCTCTTTGTGCGGCAGCGGTGCGTCATGTCCCTTTCTATATTGCTACTTATTGAATATCTGACCTGTGTCGTAAGCTTGAGCGGGCGCTCTCGTTATGCCAAGACGGCTCTCCCAGCACTGATGGTCTACCACGGAAGGGCAAGAAATCAGTGCTCAGTTTCGTCGCCATTCCCTGGGCTGACCGCGCGTCCAAGTATCTCACTCCAATTAAGACTCTGACCCTTCAAAAGTGGCGAGAGATTTTTAACCTCGCGTCGGTGTTCCAGAACCCGAAGGGGAATGCCATCCCCGACATCTTCGAGCAGTCCGCCGATGGCACAGATGGTGGTGATTCGAGCGATGGGTACCTGGATCCGCGTTCCCGGGTCATCGTCTCCGATGACGAGGCCGAGGACGATGGCGACGATGATTCCGCCGGCCTTGGATTTGACACGGTAATTATTCAGATTATATTGTGAGCTTTTGGCTAATCTATTTGCGCGCCCAGGTTGTTGTCTTCGAAGGCGAGGGCGGGCTCTCACGGCCCTGGAATTGACACGCCGGTAACTATTCAGCTTATATTGTGAGCTTTTGGCTAATCTATTTGTGCGCCCAGGTCAGCCCTTCTGGATCTTAGTGGCTGCCATGTCCGTACTATAATTCGTAGTAGCATAGCGATGCCCCAACTCAATCATAGCTTTGTGCAGCAAATGAAAATTGTGTGATTTTACAATGGATATACGAAAGGAATCTGGATGAAAGTGTACATACTGGCGAGTGAAACTGGCGGAGATTCTGGCACCAGAAGTGCAAGTGGCGCCAGAACCTGTTCTGGCACCGGCTACCTTTTTATGTCGCCAGCTCACATTCTGGCGTGATGGCAGCGCTGGCGGAGCTGGCGCCAGCTCTGCCAGACCGAAAACATTTTGCTGATGTAAGACCTGGTTCCTCAGTGACTCTTAGTAACGGTTGGACTACGTGGGAGCTTCCAGTTGAGGAGAGGTCAATCGGCATGAACGAACAGGCAAAACTAGGATATTGGGTACGGGAAGACTCAAAGTAGTCTCCAAGCCAACTCCAAGCAGTCTCAGATCATGAACTTGGAGTGGAACGGTTGGGGAAGTGGCCGCAGAACTTGCCAGAAGTCAAGTCATTTTCGAGGATCACGGGTCCGCTTCGCGAGCATGTGATCAACGCGTCTAGTTGCGTCTCATTTGATCGTGCTCCGACCAGCGGCAGACTTGTGCTTGTGAATAATGCATCTCACAACTAACATGCAACATATTTAAGTTTGATTTTATTCACACTGCGCGTTTGGACTTTGAATGTTCCAGAGTACTGGATGATTTTGGTCGTTTTTGTTTGAATGAAGGCTGGGCCGGCTCAGGGTCGGTCTCCCCGGAATGTGCTCCAGGTGCCAGAATTCATGTGGTCCATGTCATATGAAGGACACTGAGCGCTCCGATTGCCCACAGGCCAGACTTTCAATTTTCCAGATGGGAGGCGGCGGGGGAAAAGCTGCCAAGAGACTCAGCGATACAGTATACTAAAATTGCAGATTCTCTAAAACCAAATCATAATCATGACGATAACACAGCCGAAATTAACATAAGACTATTTAATGTACATACTCAAGCTCTGAATGGTACTGATGGAATATGGACCATACACGACATTCGTAAAACTGGTCCTTTCTGGATTGGATCTGAGAAATAAATGAGGGCTGGATCTCGCTTCCGTGTGTTTCACCATCATTGGGAGGACTTGTGCGAACGGATGCAATGTGTCCAGAAATGGCGAGGGAGTGCGGTCGAGTGCGGCATACCATACCGTGAGACAAGCTACCACTTGCGCTCAACAGCAGAGCCAAATCGGGGTGTAAGTTCCTGCGGCCGTAATGGCACGACTCCATGATTATCGTGGGCGGTATAGTTGCTGAACATCATGCTATGAACAAGTGTGTGGGGAAGACGGCGTGAGTCGCCATATCATCGGAACTCGGCCTTCTCTTCTAGGTGGTGATCCCGGTCTGAATTTAGATCTACACATCCGGACCCCCCCGCGCCCGCATTGCATTGCGAATTTATGATATTTACATGTACATTTCCCTGAGGTTCACTTTTGAAATGGTGCTCAAAGCAGTTGCCGGTAACACAACTTATCGTACCCTCATAAACGATATGTCAATTAAAATACAGTGTATAGTCGACGTTTTTGTGGTAACCTTCCCACAATAGTCTGGCTGAGGCAAAGGTGTCCAGGCCGGTCAAGCCGGCACAAGGGCAGGTTGGCAGGTCCGGCCGTCAGGCTGGAAATAAACAAGGGCACCTTCAGAATTTGGGTCGGAATCAGTCCCAAGACTACATGGAACCTTTGAACTAGTCTATAAATGCATCTCAAAGCCTCGGCCAAGCTTCCAAGGTGTTCTCCGGGCAACCTGTTGCCTCTCACTCAGTTTCAAGAGTCCGATTCAACAAGGGAACCTCAAATGCCCAGCCATCGACAACCTGAATGTGCTTTGCAAGTTACTTGCATAGCTCACCCAAGACTGCAGATCCTGGCATGGAGTAAGAAAAAAGGCAGATAGCTTATTTGGTATGGGGTGATTAATTCCAGGCAGTTAGGCTACTCTTCGGAGAGGTTTTCGACCGCGGCCAAAGCGGGGCCAAAATGGAGGAACTTCGGCGATTTCCGAACATCTAGGTGTGAAATATTACCGGATTTAAACGTCACGTGGTGGATAGGTTGGTCGAGGGTTGAAGGAAAAAAAACCAAAAAAAAAACGGCCCTAGTTATTTAATTGACAGAACGGAACACCTTTTGGCTGAGGTCTGCCAGGTGCCCGGTGATGGGATTCTCCTAATCTAGTGAGAAGACTCATAGTACTTGGTGGCTGCGAGCAGTCGAGAATTTGCGCCTCCATGTCCCCATTCGACCAACTTCGAGTATTATCTGCGACTGGGTACCGGGCCACCTTAGTACTTCTGACCTCAATCCCACACATACAGTGAGGTGGATATCGGGATATGGGCTTTGGAACTAATTTATGCATCCTGTGAGTGAGCCGAGATATTTTTCATGAATTTACGCGATGGTTTAATGGCCTACCAAATTTTTCTTTCGGCACCATCCCAGAATGGTAAAAACCGCCTAGTGGGCCACCCGACCCAATCGTTTGTTCGCACCCGTAATATTCACCCCAGTGCATCTCAAATCGTTCAATGGATCAAACTACATTATTGTGTACGCTCAAACCGTAAATCTGAGGTGTATGGGGACCATAAGATTTTGCCTTTCTCGGCGTGTAGGACATGTGAGATTGCAGTCTGGGCTAAATGGCTGGTGCTATAAAGCACAGAGCGTAACGATGCCCCAAATTAAGGCCCAAGTGACTCAATAGGAAGTATTAACACACACCTAATCGCAAAAGATGTCCCCAGCATACCTATAACCCCTCGAAAAAAATCTATCTATATCTGACAATGAAATCAGCTTGTTTGGGGTAGTGGCCCACCATGAACGTGAAGTCGCATGATTAAAGGCCAAACCAATGCGGGAGGATGTCTAATTATCTGTATCGAATACAACTACCAAGTTCCAGGTCTATAGCGAAGGCCGGTGGATTGCTATAGAGGTGGCCCGATTGTGCCGCTCGGGATCAGGTCGAGATGTTCTTGATGAGTCCAGGGTACGAAGGAAAGGCATTGTCGCGTGTTACATAAGCCCAAGTCATTCGCTCGAACCAGGGGATGAAAACGAGCCCCGAATCTTGGGAATCGGTGAAGAATTGGCGGAGAAATAAGGAAAAGACAAGCCGGAAGGCCGTTCGGAGATAAGAAATGGTGTTCACACGCCGTCATCTCGATGAAAAACCTCCCACAGCTTTTGATCGCCGTGTCACTCGGCCTCCAAATTGGACATATGGTGTCCTCATAGGTCGTATTCCATCCCATAGTCACCATATCTCAGGTTTCTACATCACAACACCGGGTATTCTGCAAGTGGCCCACTACCTAGTTCGGCCCGGTACCCAGTCGCTGATAATATGGTGAAGGGCGGGGAGATTTTGCACCTGTGAAAAACACGATTAGACGCGTTGGCCGGAGACGGAGGAAGGGTCCGCGGGGCCCGGGGAATTAATTAGGGCATTGTTGGATAACAATGCACACTAGAAGGACAATGGGGACGCGCTTTGACGTGCACAGGAATTCTACATTCGAACGATGGAAACGCGCGACAGTGGCGCACGCGGCGATCAAAACGGCCGGCAGGCAGTGCCATCAACCACGTGACTTAAGAACATGCCCCGGTGCAGGATCAAACGCGTCCAGATGGCACAGGGAGTGGGGTCTCGACGCGTTTTAAACGTATCGAGGGGTAACTACGCCTAGAGGCAGTGTGGGTAGCCTAGTGACCAGTTGGAACTGTGCGACGCGTCGAAATGTGTTGCATCGTCAGGGATATGGTGGATAACAGGGATGCCTCGACCTACCAGGAGCTGAAACCTGACAACACCTGTTTCACCATTCGCTTTGCAAAGGTAGACACATATTTATATAGTACAAACACCCCGGTGTATAAAAGGGTACGGAAATGTAGTAGGGTAACAGAATACTACGCCCAGGAACCCACACCTGTGATCTCTCTCTCTCTCTCTCTCTCAATCACTTTCGGAAACAGAACACGGAACACTACGGGATTATCGAAGGAATTTACGGATCGAAGGAACTTAACGGAACGGAACGGGACGGATTTTTGGTTGAACTTTGGATATATTGGAAGGGACGCTAGCTATTGGATTTGAAACCACCCACATCACACTATTTCATCTTCGCATCGTGGTTTCCTGCCACGCGAACCCCCGAACACACTACAAGACTTTGATTTGGGTTTTAGTTGATTGAACCTTTTGGATAAAAGGTTTCATTGACGTACCGACTTCAATACCTTCATCTGGAGCCCACCACGGATCGAAGGAACTTAACGGAACGGAACGGGACGGATTTTTGGTTGAACTTTGGATTATATTGGAAGGGACGCTAGCTATTGGATTTGAAACCACCCACATCACCACTATTCATCTTCGCATCGTGGTTTCCTGCCACGCGAACCCCCGAACACCTACAAGACTTTGATTTGGGTTTTAGTTGATTGAACCTTTTGATAAAAGGTTTCATTGACGTACCCAACTTCAATACCTTCATCTGGAGCCCACCGCGAGGGGGTTCATTTGGAATACGGTTTAATTGTGCTGGTCACAATCTGCAACTCTCAAGACACCTAGCTTAACCCCATAATTTCTGCTGGCAGATATTCGGCGCAAGCACTCACCGAACAAGGTCGAGAAGAAGTTAGACGACAAACACGCGCACGCCTCACAGCGTACGCAGCGAGAAGGAGAACGGAGCAGGATAATCTAGGCATCGCAGGCGACACCAGGACTGTCAACAGCGACGAA